>WAAB01020248.1:141437-166683 GCA_013389865.1 Piaya cayana
GATCCCTTTGCAGAGCCTCCCTACCCTCCAGCAGATCGACACTTCCACCCAGCTTAGTGTCATCTGCAAATCACATCCATCCATAAGTTTTTCAGTAAAAAGTCTGCTCTTTGGGGTGCAGGAGGTGAAATAAACCAGGGTGAGGATGGCCAGTCAGATAATAATTCCTTTCTGAGGTGGAAATTCAGCTGCAGTGTATTTTTAGCCAAATTTTCTCTGTGTGAGGATGTGTGCAGGCCTGCGCATGGAGTTTCAACCCCCACACCCTACAAAAGTGAAACCCGTCTGGCCAAGCCCACATGGGAGAGAGGAACAGAGGTCTTTAAAATGCTTACTCCCCAGCAGCCCCCAGAGAGGATTAGGCTGCATGGAGGGGACAGCTCTGTTGGTGCTGACCCAGGGAAAACACTGCATGCTGCAGTGTAAGTGCCACTGATAATGCGCAGGAGAAGCTTCAGGGAGGGCTTGTGCTCGTATAGGCACAAGAGAATCCAGGTGTGATCAAGGGCACGCTGTAGTGCTACTGATTAGGTTTTGCTGTCCAGGTTATTTGATGTTCTTCCTTAGACATTGCACCTGCTCTGCCCCAGCTCAGAGAACTCTTCTGTGCTAACAGCTGACCCCTGCAGACTGCCCCTCCATCCCAGCCATGCTGGAAACTCACCAGCTCTCACTAAAAACCTCAGGGGATGGATGGATGGATGGATGGATGGATGGATGGATGGATGGATGGATGGATGGATGGGGAGCAGGGAGAAGCTGGGGACTCCCTTGGAGATTTATAGTGTAGCTGACAGCAGTCCAGGAGCTCTCTTTTGCATGGTCTGGAGGGCCCAAGTCAGGCACCTGTGAGCTCAGCTTCTGCAAGAATGACATGAGGGTCTTGATGCTAATCACCACCAAGCAGTATGGCCAGAAACCTGGGATGTAGGACAGATCACTCTCTCCAACCCACTGGTCCTCCCAAGGGCTCCCTGGGGACATAGGACCCTCTTCTCCACAGAATCCAGCAGCACCTCACAGAACCCAGCTGGCAAGGAGCTGGGAGCTCTCTAAACCAGTGAACAGGTTAGCAGAGAAAGGGAAAAATGAAAACAACAACTGAAAACAACAACTGAAAACAAAGCAAGAAAAAAAGAAGATTAGAAATTTGGAGAATATTAGAGACCACTGACAGATCTTTACAAAAAGCCAAAATAAAATTCACTTCAGGCTACTATTTAAGGACTCATAAAACAGTTTCAGAGCAATGTGTTTTGCAAATTGTATGATCACATGAAAATACCACAATTCCCACAATATGTTTCCCATTTGATTGGTAGCAAATGCAAAAAATATCACACACCCCCTTATGCTCTGCCTCTTATACCCATACACCCTCCAGAGGGATAAAATGAGAGGACAAGGGGGAGTACTTCTGAACATGATTTCACATGGGTTCTGCCAACTGCATTTGCAGCAGTTTCACACCCTGGGCAGCCTGGTGTCACTCCTGACACATGAAAAAGGGGTGATGTATGTCTAGCTGGTGGGCTTATTGAGAAATCCAGAGGGATGTACTGCCTGGTTTTAGGCAAGGCTATGGAGCTTTGTTCAGAGGCTTAATTGCTTCCTGTAGCTGTGGCTTAACTAGTATAATATCTTCGCCTCTCTAAAGGTGATAATTTCTATATCTAAGATTCCTCCAACATGTCTATTCTGGAGTTTTTAGATTAAAGTTTATTGAAGAAAAATACAACTACAACTGGAGATAGAAATTATTTATGTCCAACATTCCAAAGGTGTTAATTATGCACAAGTATTTTTTACAGGTGTGATTTAGATAAGAGTCACAATGATTGTATAAATGTTACAGCCTAATGCAGCTTGCCTCTCCTCTGGCACTAGACTCCGCTTTTGCATATAGATCCTCTCCTCTTGCTTCTGAGCAGCACCTGTGCAGATGGTGAATAAGAGTTTCTGACTATTATTCAGCAAAACCTGGAGGGGCTGAACATTAATTTGTTGCTGCTGCTCCATATGGCAGGACTCAGAAAACTTGTGAGGCACGATATAGCCAGTCCTAGGGTAGGAGGCAGCAGCTTAGTGACTGCTACCATATGCTGCTCAGGAGCTAGTGGAGAGCCATGAAGATGCTGTCTTTGAAATGGCCCAGTGAATTCAGGCAACTAGAAAGAGTTTTTGGAGTTGGGCTGGGTTGCTAAATGCCAGATTCCTCATCTTGCTTTGCAGCCAGAGCTGGCTGAATACCTCTCAGCTGGGCAGAAAAAGGTTTGATTTGAGGCAGAACAGTCAGGAACATTCAGAAGAGGATTTAGGGTTAGCAGAGTCTGGAGGGACTGTAAGCAAGACCAAATCAAGGCCCTTCACAAGTGCCCGAGGTTACAGTTCTGTTCAGTATCTTTAACAGTGACCTGGATGAAGAGATTGAATGTTCTCTCACTAAAGTCACAGATGACACTAAGCTGGGCAGATGTCTAAAGTATGCTTGAGGGCAGGGAGGCTCTGCAGAGGGATTTGAACAGGCTGGATTGATGGGCTGAGACCAATGGCATAAGGTTTAACAAGGCCAAATGCCAGGTCCTGCACTTGGGGCACAACAGCCCTGTGCAGCACTACAGGCTTGGAGATGTGTGGCTGGAAGGCTGCCTGGCAGAGAAGTACCTGGGGGTGTTGGTGGACAGACAATTGAATGTGAGCCAGCAGTGTGCCCAGGTGGCCAAGAAGGCCAATGGCATCCTGGCTTATATCAGAAACAGTGTGGCCAGCAGGACCAGGGTAGTGATTTTCCCCCCGCACTCAGCACTGGTGAGGCTGCACCTTGAATATTGTGCTCAGTTTTGGGCCCTTCATTACAAGAAAGACACTGAGGTCCTGAAGCGTGTCCAGAGAAGAGTAACAAAGCTGGTGAAAGGGCAGGAGAACAAGACTTACAAGGAGCAGTTGAGGGANCTTTGATTAATTTCTTGGGGATATGGTTTAGTAGTGGACAGGTGCAGTTTGGCTTGATGATCTCAAAGGTCTGTTCCAACCTAGTGATTCTATGAGATCTTTCTGCCAGGTAGTCTCCTTCACACCTCTTCTGGATCTCTACCCACCTTATTAGACACAGACTTGCCCCCATGTCCAGCTCTGCCCCATCCTCCTGACTTTATGTGGCAAACAGCAGCCCCCTTCCTGTCCCCATCCCTATCCCATGTATCTGCAGTGCTACAGATATGCAAGGAGGGGGCAAGTGATGACAAACCATCAGCTTCAGCTTCTCTTCCTCAGTTGCTATAGAAGCCACCAGGACCATACAGGCATGCGGGGCCAAGAGTCTGGACTAATACACTGACCCTTCCAGACAAGGGCTTAAGCCTTGGGCTGGCATAGACTCATTAGAATTCCAGTTCTGAACATCGGGGTGCAGCTCTGTGTCAGGTGTCAACCAGGGAAAAAGAAACGTCTGCAGTATCAACACCACTCAAAGCCTCCCTTATCACTACACCAATCTGTTCTACTCTGCTTAATCTGTGTGATCCCATGATAACAGCAGTGAAGCATTAGGATGGGTGCTCAGAGTTGCTGAAGAATTTCCATCCTTGGAGGTTTTCATGACCTGGTCAGATGAAACCATAACTGAATGGATATAGTGTTGCTGATGATCCTGTTTGAGCTAAGGTTGAGCTAGGGACCTCCATGGCTCCCTTCCAGTCCCTTTGGTGGTTCTGTGAGGTAGCAAGAGTCTAAGTGTCCCCTGGTGTTCACCTTTTCTTTTACAGTCACATACATAAACCTGCCTGAACCACATTCAGTAGCTGAAGGAATTCCAGTTAAACTTCATGGAAACTTTCCTTATGACTTCAGGGTCAGAGTGACCCAAAAGGCACAACAACTTTTTGAGATACAAAGTCATAAAGGTAGATAGACAGAAAACCAGACAGTTATTTAAAAAGCAAACACCCTTTTCATAGTGTTGGAATAGTTCGGCGAATGCTTAATAATGTGATGTTTTTCTTTCTCATCAGCAATGCTCCCATTAAGTTACCAAGCATCAGCTTTAAGACAGTGCATATTGCTGTATTCGTCTGCTTGTTACAAATCTGGATTCCAGGGAGCATGGCCTATAAAGGGTGACCTGTTCCTTTGTCAACACATTCCCTTTAGCAGCTCTGTAACCAGCTGTATCACTAGCTCTCACTGAAGATGGTGTGCAAAGGTTCCCAGGAGTAGAAGCAGGAAAAGGCTTTCATGGCAAGTGGTCTGCTCTGCAAGCAGGGCAGGTGCTGTGCAGCCAGGTACCCCCAGCAACAGAAAGCTGCCTAAGACAGACTGTGTTCCACCAGCTTGTGTACCCAGGATTCAGGGACACAGTCCCCTCTGCCTGCTGGGTACTCTGGAGTCATTTGCTGGTCCTGTTCAGTCTCGGTCCTTGCAGATTCTCTGCCTCTTCAATTCCTCAGCCAAGAGCAAGTGGACAGCTTGTGGACATGTCCACAAACGTGGCTCCTCTCCTCCTTTGACAGCCTAGAAAGCATGGCTTCCAAACCAAACATGGGTTGTGATTATTTAAAGACAGCCCTTGGATTCCACTACCCATTCATCCATCTCGGATACAAAAATAACACATTGTTTTATCAGTGAGTATAAGAACGTTTTTTTCGGAGGAAATAAAGAGAGCAGACAGTTTCCTTCCTGACTCATTCACAAACTACTATTCCAATCTGCTAAACACAGCCATCGAAATGAGGCATTGCTCCACTCTCTTTGATCTGCAGCCTTGCACTCCAGAATCTGCTGGGATGGAGGGGAGACTTTGGTGTTCACACTGGGAGTTGCATGGTCTGTATTTCTCAGAAAGACAAGCAAGTGGCAAAGCCTAGAGAGTGCTCTACATTTAGACTCTGATCTCATTCCTACAGGCTCAGGGTGGGGTGAGAGGCTGCCATTCCCTGGGAGAGGAGCAGATGCTCCAGGGTGAGTGAAAAAAAATTCCAGTTATGTCCCTTCAGGCAGTAGGAAGAGAGAGGGTGGAAAGGCATTTTCCTTCATCATACTAGATAAGACAAACTCTCTTTTTCTCATCCAGTCTCGAAGCTATAAATTTTAATACAGTAGACTTCATCTTGCTTATCTAAGAGCTCCCACAGGATTCACACAAGAACATTGCCAGTCGTCCCCCAGGTCATGTAACCAGAGGAAAAGCCCTCCTGCTGTCTTTCCTCTTTTCTGGATGATGGGCAAGGACATACGACTCCCTAGAAGCTGTCTGACAGAAGGCTTTTGGTAATAAATAGCCAAGACACAATGATGTTAGAAATCAATACCATAATGAATTACATTGTCCAGGACTATCAATTAGTAGGATGCATTGGATAGCAAACCCTCAGGCACAAATTATTCTTTTAGCTATAAAACAAGCCATAAAATCTTAGCATTATTCATAAGAAGACAGGTATTTTTAACTCCTTCATTACACCAGCTAGGCCAGCTCACATACATACTTTTTTGATCTTTTAAAGCAAAAACATCATTGTATTGGCAGCAATGATCACACTCATGGCAGAAAGTTAATACTGATTTACTAGCCGTAATGGTCTTCTGCTGTAGGGCAGTATTCAAATACTCAGTATTATTCAGAAATTGTATGAGAATATCCACAAAGACATAATCCCTGCCTGAGAGACCTAGTAGTAGTCAAATAGACTTCTGTAAAAAAGAAACTAAATGCATTTAGGACTATTTATTTAACACATGAGACCAATAAGATAGGTTATGTCAAATTACACTCATATATGCCACTGACTTATATGGAGAATGTTAACCTACTTCTCTTATCTCATAACATATGAACCAATACGGTATTCAATGAAACCAAAAAGTCAATGAATAAAACTTATTTTCTTACAATGTAAGATTACTTGACAGAAGTCATGGCCAGAGGCCTGAATCAAGCTTGGCAGAAGGCAGAACAACACTGGACATTTAAAAGAATAGCAGAATAACTCAAGCAATGGTTACAGAAATAACTAGATGATGCTTAGTTTTTACAGGTGCCTTTGAAAAATGCATGCAAAGCTATGCTAGGCTAAAATCTCTTAGTCCAACTTGGCAGCTCACTTTACACTGAAAATAAACAGATGAAAATATCGCACGCCCCTAATTTCTTTGGAATTAACCTGGAATAGGAAAACAAATGGATAGGAGTGTTTTTTGTTTGTTTTGATGATACTAAATTTACATTTGTCTTCTACCCTGACCTGTTCTTTGTTGGGTTGAAGCAATTCTTATTTTTTGGTCAGTGTAAACACACTCTGAGTTAGCATTTCCTGCTAGGCTTCCTTTCCAACCTGGTACACTTCCCTTGCTAGGACTTCCTTCAAATTGCTGCCTTCAGAGATCACCACATAAGCCCTAAGTCATACCCCTGCCCTTCCAGCCTGAATGGGAACATCCCACTGGCAAACTTGCTCTTCCCATTTAATGTCATGATTTACCTTGTACTGTGACATATGCTGCACTCTCCACAGACCCTTTTAAGTTGGTGGCTATACACTGGTAAAGTCCTTCATCATCCTCTTTTACTCTTTCAATAAACAGCATTCGGCTTCCGGGCCCTAAAATTATTCCTGTGAAATGAAACATTTTGCAATGAGAGGGAGCCAGGATATAAACAAAAGCAGGCCCTTGTGTAACAGTATCTGCTTCAAGGTCTTTTCAAAAGGAATCTGAGCCACAGAGTGCACAGCAGTGTTTTCTGCAGGAAAGCCAAGTACACTTGGATGTTTTGGGAATCTTCTGGAAATCAGTGTTTACAAAGCATTTGTGTGAGTGAAAAAGCTCAGCTTAAGAGAATGATCTTGGGAGCCCTTGATATTGTGCATATTGATTAGCACTGTGCCTAGACTTTAATCCAAATGAGTTCTTCAGCATGTCTCCAGCTTGGGGAAAATGGGTGGTCTGATTACTCAGCCACCATTCTTACAGGTGTAGATCTGCATCAGAAGCAGCTCAAGCCTTAGAGCACTTCCAAGAACCAGTTCCATGTGTCCACACTGGTTTTGTGGGCAGCAGACTCACTCCAGATCTCACTTGCCCATGTGGTGTGGGACAATAGACCCCTTTGGAGAAAGGCCCCAGGTCTTGTGAAGTGTACCCTAAAACACAGGAGTTACCTTAAGTTTTAAACACCTCATTTATTCCAGCTGGGTCACTCCAGCAAGCAAGGAAGAGGCAGGGAGCAGATTTGGCACAGGACGGCCTTTATGGCACTGTATAGCCAGGAAATGTGCAGTCAAGTACGCACTTGTGTGTTTGGCTCCACCTGAACTACTGTCCCATCAAAACACCTATTTCAGGCGCCCACCATCTATTTCAGGCACCTAACTAAAGTGCTCTGACCTACCCTCTAAAGACATCTTCTTGGCTTCTGACCTTATGTGTTGCATTACGCTCATGTTAGACATACAACATTCGTTTTAGAAGATAATGCTAGTAACACACATTACAACAATGTGGTCACTGTAAATCTTCATGGAATCTGGCTTTAGACTAAGTTTAGTGCTGGTGTTGGCAGTCTACAAGTGCTTATAAACAAATGAAAACATCCCAGGCCACTAATTTCTTTGGAAATTACCTAGAATGGGAAAACAATTGCTCAAGCACTTTGAGAAATCCTCAGTTTTTCCCTGTTGCCTTTATTTGTGTTATAGTAATTTCCAAAAACACAGGACGGAACTTTAAACACAAGCTTTCTATAACATTGTTATGAAGACTATGCTTGAGATTCAAGTTCCTACATACCGAACATCCTTGAACACTTTTGCTGAACATGCAAATTGTGTGCTTCTGTTCTGAATGTGGATGAATTCCCATGAGAAAGATTCTGCCTTTCTCCTCATCATTCATCTCCACCTGAAATCTCCAAGGAAAATTTCCGTGACCTCTGTGCCATCAGAACTGGACACATAGCCTTATTGATCTTTGAAGTCACATTCTGGATCCATCAGTAAATACATCCCAAAGATTTCCTGCAGCTGCAGCATGCCACCCGGATGCCACCTGGAAAGCTGTTCCTTTCTGCTCTGTGAGATCTGGGTTCCTCTACTGCCAGCAGAGTATTTTGGATTTGGAGACTCCAGATATGGAATTACTCTGGCGACTACATTGTTAATGAAGAACAGACTCTGCATGCCTAACCACAGACTACCCTTGGTACTCCTTTACGCATCAGACAAGCTTTGTTTCCTCTTGCCTAGCTATATGCTGGCCAAGACACCTGGTCCTTAGGCTCCCTCTATAGTAAATGGAGAGAAATATGTTTTCCTGGAGATTGTTCTTTTTCTCTACTGACTCCATAGAGGCCTTTTGTGTCTACACCTCCTGACTGGTTAAGTTTTGGAGTGAGACAGAATATCCTGGAGAGTGTCTGTGCTGCTACCTGCCCACCTGTAATGCTTGGGCAAGATTGCTTCTTTACGTCATGTACCGATGCCAATGGCCTTGCAAATGGCCACATAAGGCAGGTGGGGCCAATAAAAAGGCTGCAAATGATGGGGGAGTATATAGAGCTCTCACCTGATTCTTGTTGTATTTCCTCATGGTTTTTAAGCCAGGTTATTTGGGGCTCAGGGATGCCATGAACCTGGCACTCCAACATAGCAGAGTTACTGGTGTTCACTGTCTGATCTGTAAGGTGCCGCAGCAGGGCTGGTGCCTCTTGAGCTACAAGACAAAACAACAACTTCATTTTACATTCTTGTAACTGTGGGGGTTTAATTATCTTTCATACCAGCATTTTACTGATGTAAACAGCTGTTCTACCAAGTTCATTGTTCACGTATTTTACTTGCTGTTCCAGTGTGTGTACAGAGAACTCCCATTACTCAGCAACAGTAGGTTATGGTGACCAATGAAGACACAGTGATGACATTGTTTAAAAGATTTCCTCCATTCCATTACCAACCAGATTTGTTTATGAAAAGCCATGAGTTCCTATGAAAGCTCAGGATTTAACATTATCAGGAGAAACAAACTGTGACACCAAAGTATTGAAAAATTAGGACACCCTCACAGCAGAGTATCTTTGCCACACTGACAGTCCCACACAGTTTTGTACACCACAATACCTAGAAATGTGTCTTTTATAATTAACATACTTTAAACAGTACAGTTACAAATTGTATTCAGCAACCTCACACAATCTAAAACCAGAAACCAACCATAAGCACAAAAGCTTCGTGTTACATGTCCCAAAGTCTTCGTAAATTCTTCCACTTTTGTGTTTCACATATTTGGCTGAACGCAATAAGGCCTGGCCAAACCACACCACAGCCTGCCTGCCACAACTGTGTTGGTGAGAAATGTGCCCATGTCTTCTGGCAGCCACAGATGCTGGAAAGCCTGATGTCAGGGGATGAAGCTGAGTGCTAGCAGGCCATATAGCATAGCAACATCACCACTGTTTTATCTACTGAAACCCACATGCATACAATGTAATAAAACACATTTCCATGACAGTCAGTGACAGTAAATATTGAAAGCATGTCAACTCTTCTGCTTCTGCTCAAGGGCCTCCCAGAAGGGCGTTTCAACAACACTCTATAAACATGATATTAAAGTCATCCTTGAAAGAAGTAAAACAATGAATCTTTCTCATCTTCATTTCAACGCTTGCTACTTCTTCCCCCATTTAATGTAAAGCCAAAGGCTGTTCTGACAAAGATAAAGATATTTACAACATTGAGGCACATAATATGGCAACATCCTTATGTCACATTTGCAACTCTCACATGATAATTTCTGGTATTTTGATCCCTTAAAAGCTGTGATGGAGAATCCACGGAGCTCCTGAGCTGTCTCAAATATGAAAATGCTCTGCAGACTCCATTAAATTCTTGCAAGAACCAATTATTCGCAGTCTTTCCCTTCAAGGACACTATCATGATCAGCAGCTACTATCATGGTAAGACATACATTACAAAATTAAAAATAAAACAAAATGATGCAAAACAAACTCCTTTGCAAATATTTTCTTTTGGACTGCAAAACACACCAATACACCAAGTTCAAGTATAATATCAACTGTATATCTGACACTATGTGCTTGGAAGTTTATTCTCTATCCTTTCAGAAAAACTGACTATCAGATATTTCCATGTTCACAATCATTCCATTGCCAGCAATAAATAAAAACTCCCCAGAAAAATTAAGCACCTGTGTACCACCAACTCATGTAGTGTACATGAACCCCACCGTACTAAAAGCAGGCTATTTTTGCTATGCTCTTTAGCCCTTGAAGTGAATTCCAGCATAATCATGACCCTGCAAGGACCAGTTTGGGTTTTTCTGAGCTGCAAGTCTGTGATATCCACAGGCAATGCTATATTTTGTTTACAGCATAGTAGACAATTTGTCCTCTCTTCCCATGAGAGAGGGTGTAAACTATATTCTTCATCAAATACCTACACAATGACAGGGTCGGCAATATTTGCCTTGCAGCCAAGAAGACTGTGCTTTTTTCATTGATACCTTGCCTTGATTTTTTGCACAGTTTTCGTTTTTCACAACACAATCTGTCTAGGAATAGGCACCATCTGAAACATGTCCATATACTCATGATGAGAAGAGCTCCACAGTTCATATTTATCAGTGATCCCTGATGGACACCCCAGCCCAGACATCCAAAATGAAGGCAGACAAGATGACACAACAAAGGCAAATCACACATTTTACAGGTTATTCGTGATTAATTTTAATTGTTTATAGCCATACACTAAAAATGGGGTTTCATATTAAGAAAAACTTTTTTGCTTAAAACTTAAGTTACCATTCACATATTTTCAGTAATTTTTCTGCTACAATCAGCTGATTTTTCAAGGACTTGGTCAACCTGAGGATTATTCTCTTTTGCAAACCACTCATTTTCTCCCATTCATTTTTGCAGTGAAGTCAAGGGGGGCAGTTTCCAACACCCCACTCTGCTCACCTCAAAGCTAAGGGCCTGCCCTCGCCACCAGCACAAAGCAGGGCTCAGCAGCCCCCCAGGACTCATCCCCAGCCTTCCTGCATGCCCACAAATGCTGCATCGCTGGGTTAAACTCTGCGCTCAGTGCCTCAAGAACTTCATTGTAGGCAGAGCTTGGCCCAGGGGAGCGTCAGGAAGAGGAAGAAGGGGAGGCTGGTGTCAGAGCACTCAGCCGACCTGGGGTGGTAAGAGGGGGAAAGTAAACAATAGCAAACAAGGGGAAAGCATTACAATTCGTTCATTTTGGGGTTTACTGTCTGTCCATTTCCCCCTCCCCCTAATATTATGATTATGTAGTCTGTTCACTTATTTTTATTAATCAGTACAAAAATATAAATACAGGCTTTAATTTTAACACTTAAAAAAAGAAATATAATACACACCTTTCTCCCTAAATAATATATTACACAACAGAAGGCAGAGAAACTCCCCAAACTGATGAGATTCTCCAGTTATCTGAGGACATCAAAAGTGACATCAGCAATTTTTATCTGACCCCCAAGAACAGCTTTCCTCAAATATTTCCAGTGAGGTTTCTCTGTGCCTCCCAACATGGGCAGCCACATCAGGATGTTACAACATCCTTGCACAGTTTGGCCCTCCTAGTGCTGGTCGAGACCAGTCTGGCAAGACATCCACTCAGCAGTGATACATGCAATCAAAATTTAAAACCATTTAGTGAAGGAACAGTCTAATTGCCACATCTCTCTTTTTTTGACCCAAACTCATATTGCCTGGCAACTGACTACTACAAATCATCACACTCCAGCTTTCAAGGCCATGGAAAATTTGTTACATCCTGGCATTACCACCTACTATACCATCAAATGTCTTCTCACACAATAGCCTCCTAAAAAGGGGGCTTCTCTTTTGTAATTCTTTTGAAGACTTGCAAATGCTAAAGAGCGTGCTTGTCCCATTTTTAAGCAGTCACCAATGATTTTGCTTGGGTTTTAGGCATATTTTAGAAAAAGAGACCCAGGTCCTTTTGCAAGAACACATTGTTTTTGGAAGCCATCACACTAATAATGAACAAAAGAGCTACTGTATACAAGCAGGCCATAGGTGACATTTCAAGATATAAATGATTATTCTTTTCTTTACTTTGACAACTTCCAGGTTATCAATTGTTTTCTAAGCATTTTAGGCTCCATGAAATGGGTATTATGGGGAAATGCTATTGTTTACCCTTTCACACTTGACAAAAGCAATTCCCACGTGAAAGACAAGTTTAGCCGTGGGACACAGTCTTGATACCTAAAGGAGGAAACAGTCTGGTGAGTTCCCAAGCGCAAGAAACTGTCATGTTGTCACCCTCTATTTTAAAAGTACAGCCACTTTGTTCCTTTGCTGTAGATATTTTGGTCACTATGATCTGTTTAGTTATGGCTTATGTAAATGGTATATAAATGATCAATCATAAGTGTAACCAAAATAATAAAAGCTATGTATTGTAAAAAAATAAAGTTATCATCAGATCTATTAAAAATAGTAACTTCTTCCTTATACAGAATTTATAATACACAGAAACATCTCATAGTAAAATCAAGACAAAGGAAAAAAAAGGGGAAATGCTCACGAGGAAGTTTTAGGTTGTCCTTAATTCTCCTTCAGCAGTTTGGCTGGTTCTTAATCCCCATAATAAATGCAATTGTCATTTGCATACCAAAATCAATGAATATTTTTAATGGCTTCAATTTTTAATTTGTATCTTTAAAAAAGTATTAAACAACTCACTGTGCTGGCTGCAACCTTGTCAGTTGTGTTAGTGTAATATTTCTCATTTAATAAAATAATTACAATATCACAAATTCCTGTATCTTTGAGCCAGGAGCAATACTTACACTTTCATCAGTAGCTTTTTACATTAGTGCAGAACTGACTGTAAAAATTGACCAACACAGCAACTGGAAGTCTACCTGGATTTATTTTGAGAAACATGATTCACGTCTGTCAGTTCTAAAATCATCATTATTATAAATGATATGATAGGCCTGTGCATTATATCAACATTTTTATTTCTTCCCTGCATACTTCCTTTAGAAAATACTTTTTAAGATTAATGTACTTTAGTGTAGAAAATAATTTCAAATAAATAAGCATTAGAACTTGCTCAGCAGGTAATAAGTCCATCAAGATCAGATTAAAATCAAAAATATATAGTCCAGTCAATCTCAAACTGAATTGTGCTCATTCTGCACATTAAAGTTAACTTATTAAATGTCCATTGTTGACTGAAATCAGCAGTTTTTAAAGTTAATCAGTTTATTCAGCTTTGACACTTTTGACGAGGCCGATATCAAAGTGGAAGAAAAGATTGATCCAAAGTTTTCCTTATTGCTCAGTAGGAGACAGCAAGAAAAAAAAAATAACAACATGCAAAAGGTAGCACAGGGGATCTTCCAAACCCCAGCTTCCACGTGCCTTGCCAAAGCAGAAAACACCCGTCTGAACTCAACTGGAAGCTCATGCGTTACGATTTTGTTTGCTATTCCTCCTACGTCCAGCCCATGGGGAAATGTGCATCACCTCAGGGCCTGAAAGGTAGCAACAGCAATAAAAAATCAAGATGATATGAGACACCTGTTACTGTTTAATGAGTCCTTTAATGTTTTACATTGCTTTGTGTTGTACAATCATTTCTTGTGCTTTTATATTTGAGGATCCGAGAGTAAACAGCCTTTTTGTTGCAGTGCTCACCTCTGATTGTAACGTCTTTCTTTTGAAGCACTTCTTTCCCTGTGTATATGTTCCTTGCTCGGCAGGCATAGGTGCCTGAATGTGCCAGGGAAACGTTCCTGATGGTCAGAGTGAGGGTGATAGAGTATTCCTTGTTGAGAGATCTTTTTGCTTTTGTTTGATTGTTGACTGTCCTCGGTAAAATCCAAGCAATGTCTTTGTACAGGAACTTGTTGGCTGAACAGGACAATACCAAATTCTCTCCTTCAATGGGCATTTTTGCCAGACTAACATGGAATCCACTTGGTACATCTGTCAAAAATCAAGAACACTTTTTAGTTTATACGAAATGAGTGAGCCAGAATTAACACAGAGTATATTTTCCCCTTTATCAGGAAGCCTTTGAACTAATCAAAGCCATTGTCTTCCTGCTGAAGTCTCTAAATCTTTCCTTTCTTATACAAGGCTCTTAGCTAGTCTTATGATTTGACTTTTTGTTATGAGATACTTGAGCTCAGACATCAGTTGGTTTAAACTGAAGTCGCTCTTGGAAGTGATGAATTTGTACAAATGTTATGCCAAGTTAAGACAGGCTAGGGCAAGGTACCAAAAAAAAGACGAATTATTTAAAGACAGCACAGTGCAACTATGAAAAAGGAGGAAAATTCTGATCTTAGCTCCAGTTTGTGAACTGCATGAGAGAAAATTAACCTCAAAAGGACAGTAGAATAATTTTGCAGTGCATCACACTTGGTTATATTGTTTTCTTGCTATGCATGAGTATTCAGACAAATCTGTCTGAAATTTTTTAACAAATTCGTTAAAAAAACTTTAAATCCTCTGAAATTACTGAATCTGTGATTAGACGTCTGAGATTTCCCTTCAAATAGAGGTATTTAACCTCCATGCTTTTAAAGCATGTCAGCCACCTAAGAGGAAAGAAGAAACAGGACCTGCTGGCCTGGGTGGCCATCTGTGTGCAGGCAGCACTACGATGAAGATCACTCTATTCAGATTGTTTGGCATTAAATATAGATGAATAGTACTTCCACCTGAGAGAGATCAAGGATCATCGCACCTACATTTGCTAAATGTAAACATGACTTAAGTTTTCATAAGGATTTTTCACAGCAGATTGTTCAGGCAGGAATAATTTAGCTGACAAGGTAGAAAGTCATACTTGCAAAAAGTCATGCTTGCAGTACATTCTAATATTACCCCAACTGGGGAGTGGTGCAGGACCACGGCGATACTTAATGCCTCTTGGCTGCCTCCTCATGGGCCTCATCCCTCCAGTGGAGGCGAGTTATGCCATTGACCTCAGTGAAAGCAGAAATAAGTTCCTGAGAAAAAGCACTTCCAAGTCTTACTCCTAGAATGCGACCACTCTTCATTTATTTGTAGCCAATTTTCTGATATAGTCATTTCCTTCTTCTCAGTCAAGTGACATTGACTTTGGCTATTTTCAATTGTTCTTTCACTGCTAATTGCTACTGCATTTGGCTGTGAACTTGACTCAAAATCATAAGAATGGGTTTGTCTTTCATAAGGGAGAAATATGCCTTCTTTTCTTGTCTCTTAGAGCATGAACAGGTCTATGCCAACTTTCACTCAGTTCCATGTTTATCAATGTTTCTGTAGGGTTAACGTCCCAGCAGCAGGAATACGTAAAGAGTAGATCTCCAGTGAACAATATCCCACACCTCCTTTCAATAATCTCTTTCACTTGTTGAACAATCCATCAGAAAGCTTATCCCCAAGCCCCCACAAGGCAAACTGATTTGTCCTCCCTTCCCTAGGGGGACAATGAATATGACCTGCTCACCTCTGCCTTTCAAAGTTCTGCCTGTTGAAAGTCTGGCACTAGTGGCTCCCTTTAATATCCTCTTTTCGACACTTAGCCCCTAGTGTTAAACAGGGTAAATGAGCTCTTGGAAGTCCTGGATTGAAATTTCCTCTGACAGATCCTTTCCAAGGAGAAGCCTGGTTTCTGTTGGTTGAACTCATTGTGCCCTTGCAGTGAGAGCAAAGTGTGCACCTGTCATGAGCTGTAGTCTGGGTATTTAGTTCAAAGACAAACTTAATGAGGGCAGTGACGCTAAGATATTAGATTGGATATTAAATCCTGTATGTTGACTTTTTGCTTCTTGTGTTTCCTTGGGATACCCTTTTTTTCCTCTCTCCGGCAAACAAAACTGTAAGAAAAACTAAATTTAGTTTATGAGTGATTATCACCAACATCCTTTTTGGTATTTAAGGGTGCATGGTGCCAAACTTTGGTCTCAGTTAAGAACGTGTGGACTGGGAGTGCTACTAAGATCATAGAATCACAAGGTTGGAAAAGACCTCTTTGAACATCAAGTCCAACCATTCCTATCTGCCACTAAACCATGTCCCTGAGCACATCGTCTACCCCTTTTAAATACCTCCAAAGGGGGTGACTCAACCACCTCCCTGGGCAAAGACGAAACTTTTCCCTACAGAGAAGTACAGAATATTTGGCCTAAGTCATCAAAACATAGACATACACTTGAATATAATTGTTCTGTGTACAGACAAAATTTTATAGGCTGTGAAGTGACACAGGCATCTCCAGAGCGCAATGCAGTCCATTTTCTTAAGATGAGTCAAATTCCAGAGATCCTGATCCTTCGCACTTCATTATGAAATGATTCTACATGATCAGTTTAGGCTTAGATACCTAACTTTAAGGCTTAAGCCAGATGAAATGACTACTATGCTTGACTTTAGTAAAAAGCATTGAATTCAGACACACTATACAATCAATCAAGGGTGCAAAATTTTGATTGTTGAGAAGTATTTGGATCAAAGAAATTGCTTTGTCTTACTCACTGTACATCCCAATCTGTTCTGATAGCTGTTGGGAAAGCCAAGGTATGGGTCTGAAGTACTGCTCATTTTTAGCTTTCACTGATTCCAGTACTCAGCAAAAACTAGGAAGAGCCAAGCATAACTCTTAACATAAAACTGAAGATCCCTAGGACTGAGGCAAATGAACTATTTTTAACGTAAAAGGATAGAGTGCCAATGGAATAATATAGTTGCAACTACTTCCACATTGCCAGGTCTGGAGCTCTTCCTAGATGTGCCTTCTGTGAAGAAAGACTATTTTCTGAATAAATCTAGTGACAAAAGCGAAACACTCAGGATTCCAAGTGAATAATTTGTTTAAAAGTTATGAGCCCCATAATATATGACACCTCTTACCAATTGTTACAGACTCAGGCTAGCTAAATAACATGGCTGGGAATAATGTAAAAGGGTTTTATTTACTTTAGCGATTTGAAGCTTCCTGTGGAAATAGCTCCCAGGTTTCCTGATGGAAGATTTTGTTTATCTTTGCCAAGCACCATCAGGAATCTCAAAATAAAATGCGCTTAGTGACATTGGGAAACCAGGGAGATAAGGCAGAGCTGTTCCTGTTTCACCCTCTGTAATTGCAAACACACCCATGGGCCTGCTGTGTGCCAGCAAAACAGTCCAAAATGTAGGGAAAGGGGCAGGCTGGAGGGAAGGGGGCTGCCACAGACAAATTTGGCATAAAGGTGTTGTTACAGAGGCTTTCTGTATTAGCAAGCAGGAGAACTGTCAGAGATCACCTTTCCGCATCGCTTTTCTGTAAGGCTCACAGCTATTTTTGTGCCCTGAACAAAGAAATAAGCCAGTGTGACACACAAAAACCATCCATATGATAGAGGTCATAGGAAAGGAAAACTACAACAGAGCCCATGGACTTCATGTTTCACACCTTCGGGCACAGGGTATAAAATTATACCACTCTCAGCTTCCCAAAAACACACATGCAAGTTGCACTTCAAGCCCGGAAGTAATGAGATTTGCAATAACTTTAAAAAGAGCTTGTTCTTACTGGATCCTCTCTGCTATAACTTCCTGCACTTATTTCCTGGGATGTACCTTTCCCTGACAGGGTGCAATGTGCCACTGCCAAACTAAGGTTGCTGGGACAAGCTCTGCCTTCCCACCACATTCCAAATGGTTTCTGCCTACAAAAACCAGACATCTCACAGCACCACAGCTGCTTTACTGGAACACACGCATTTTCAAATCCTCAGGACAAGGTCTGAAGGAGACTGCCTCCAAAGAAAGGTATTATTCCTGTTCAGGACAGGCTTTGTCTCCATCTGCTCTTTGGAGTCCTTTCTGGCTTGTCCCTTTTAGAGAGCAGCAGCTCCTCTTCCTACAAAGGATCACCTTCTCCTGCTTAGACACTTCCTACACTTACTTTTGTGTGGTTCAGGGTAGCTTCATATGGTGCTGGCAGACCCAGCACCATAAGATAAAACTAGCTGCAGGTTGCCACTTGAGATGCGATATTCTTTTTGACTCATCAGAAGAATGAGTCAAAGACACTTTGCAGTGTTCCGTTCAGATCCATCAGCATTTAGGGTGCTCTTTTCTTTATTCCCTCGATGTGTTTCTGGGCAAATGCTGGATGCATTTGTTTCACTGGTGTGAAACACAGGCTCTTACCAGCCACAGCAGAATGGTCTCAGAATGGCCTGCTGGAGAATCATCACACTACGTGAGCCAAACTGATGTGCTATGTGCGCCAACTAGAAGAATGAGCTTAACTTGATTTTTGTAAGCACAAAACAGCAGAATTGTTCAAACAAATTGCCTTCTATCAGTGCCACTGAGCATCAGTGGATGATCAGGACTTTTCATGTCATGCAATTGAAGTGCTCGGCTCCAGGAACTCAAAGGACAAATGCCTTTCAACTTCACTATCCTATATAGAAAGTTTTCCAGCAGGCAAGATTTTAAGAATTTCTAAGCCGTAATAAAGCTGCCACTCCCCTTTCTGAACACCAGCCAACACAAGGGTCTTCAAAGGAAAGCCATAACATTCTGCATGTTCTCATGCAAGCTTTAGTATCAAGGAGAAGGATTTCCTTCTAACCTTGGTCAAGATCTAAGAAGGGAAACTAAGAAGGGAAAACTTCATGTGACAGGACTAAAATATCCGAAACCATCATCAAAAGTTTGAAAGGGAGATTTGGGTACAGCAAATGAGGCCCATCAAACTTCAGCATCATTTGGTTTCAGGATCTTCTGTGTGACATTTTGAAGACTGAGGAGTAAGAGCTAGAGAAGGCCAAACTCAGCACCTTGTATATTAAAAGAGCAACAGCCTCAGTGAATAACTCTCTGTGACTGCTCAGAACTACATATAAAGCCCCCACAGAAAAATTAGAATACAACTCCATTGGCATGTTAATGTATGGAGAACTAAGCATCATTGTTTAGCGTTCTGTCCAAACAGACACAATATAAGGATATGGATGAAAGCAAACCTGTGATTTGAGAGCTGGGACAGCACTCGTCTTCAAAGTGGCAAATGTTCTCATCATGTCCATTAGCAGAACATTGAGATCATGTTCTTGTTTCTGTATTTTAACAAGCAACCTGCCTATGTGCCACTTATCTGTGCTTTTTTCAATAACCATTTCTCATGCTTGTTACTGGTTTTCTATATTTATAGATAACCGATACTTTCTAAATGTGGAAGTATATTACTACAGCTATTCAGAATATTTAAAAAAATGTAAATTTTGTTCCACAAAATCAGGAGAGGGGACATTTTTCAAAGTTTTCTTTTGTTTTTTTTTAACCAAACCTAGTGAGTATGTGTCTACTCTTTTGATATCTCTCAGTGCAGTAACAAGTGAGTTTCACTAAAATCACTCATCAGAATGATAAGCAAGAGACTGACAACAAAACCCAATAAGAGAAACAACAAAAATTATCATTATCAAATTATACATTAAAATTATTTTTCCCTTTCAGCTTCAAGATTATGATTTGGGATTAAAGTATCAGAATATTTTAACCTTCTTGTCTTTTCTCATATTTTGGAATAAATTGCATGTCTTTAATGACTGACAGTGAAAGTTGTCATCAGCCTGAGTTCTCTATGAATTACCACTTCGTCAACTAAACCAAAATAGCATTTTTCATTAGAAAACAAATCCTTTGTTATGGCATCTGCAGACTGAATCACGTAGTAGTTATTCTCAAAAAGTCATTGAGGTTTATTTCAGTAATTCCTGAAATCAAATATTTAATCATTTGTTTTTAAACCTGCAAAGACTTGGACACATTTAGTACTGTAAAAGTAACTGGAAACATATGCGCAACTAACATAATGTATCTTCTTAGTGTCATGGTCCAAATGACATCCAAGGTTGTCTTTTTTGGAAGAGGGAAAAAACCTCTAGTTTATACTCTGTCACTCTTCTACCTACACATTGTCACAGCCCCTGAGAGCTGTGAGAGGCTGCCCCGGTACCCCAGCTTCTGGCACCATTCTGCCTGCAGATCGGCTCTACACACTACGTTGTGAGATCTCCTGGTTGGCAAGATAAGGCTTAGACACCATGGCTAACTCGTGCGTAAAAATACAGTAAAATTTCACAAATGTAATGATACCGTAGACTAAGTTATTTTAAAGGGGGAATCACAGGTCACTATATATGTGAGCAATTTGTGTCATGGTGGGATACTTGATGGAGGGATGAGTCATTCACCAAACTAGGTGTCCTTAGAAATCCAGACCAGTTGCTGTGGAAAATCATTCCAGGATCACCCAAAAGCATGGTATGAATTTACAGCTGCACACATTCCAACAATCCTCAAACTGTGGTATATGAAAAAGCCACAACAGTCTAACAGTTATAAACCTACGAGCAGGAAACACATTTGGCTCTGCTCAGGGCTAGATCTTACCTGTTACAATAAAGCTCACATTTCTTTCAGCTTTTCCTACTTTATTGGATGCCACACAGCCGTAGATTCCAGAAGATTTTGCTTCAGCTACAACAAGAGAGCTAGCAGTCTACAAAAGAAAGAAAGAAAGAAGAGGTTTAGCTCTTGTTGGATCAGGAACTTGGTTAAAACCTCCCTTCTCTTTTTCCTAAGTCACTGTTGACAGTCTCATGATTCAGTCCCTCCCTTCATCCAGTGATGGGCATCACTGGAGTTGTTTGAAGTAGATGTCACCATATACAGTTTCAGAAAAGGTGAAAGAATACCAGAAAACAAGCTCCTTGGGAAACCCTTATGCCATCAGAGCCATCATAACCAAAATTGCTGCTGATGTAATGATAATATACAAAACACAAAGCATAGCACAATGTGGTTCACGTGAGAAGATGAGCAGTGTGTGTAGGACAGCCAGACTGCAAAGTGAATAGGTGAGGAATGCTTTGGGCATTTGGATAATACTGGGAAAAATTAGCTCTATTTGGCACTAAATGCATTTGATTTCTCTTTCATTTTCTTTAGTAAGTGTCATGTGAGAAATGACAGGGGCAAAAGAGATGTCTACTCATCCTCTTTTGGAATATTTCTCCTTCTTGTACTTAATATTATATGTTTGTTTTCTTTACATTGTATTTTATCACTATCTTTAGACGTTCGACATACTACATATTTTCAGTTATATGACTCACAAGATGAGACCTTAGACAGCCAGGAACCAACAACATTTGATGTGCCTTTAGAAAAATAAACCCTACTATAATAATAAGTCTTGCACTTCACAGTATTGGAAAGACATGGTCTAACGACCTGGGCACTAAGTGAAAGAAGATATTTTTGCAGGAACAACTAAAATGTGCTCCAATATGGAGCTGACACATGGGGTATGCACAAGGAGCTCAGCAGTGGGAGGTTTTCTCAGGTACAACTTAGTAGCTTAATCTTCTGTCTTTCTGCTTCCATTTTACTTCGTCTGTAAAACACGTGTTGGCTGGAGTTACAGGCAAAGTTGGGACAGCGACGAAAGGAAATTGTGTGGCCGCAGAATCCTGTTATTTGGAATCATTTGGCTTCTGAAAAAGGCATTCAAAATAATTTTCGTGCAATTAATACATTCTTTTAAGTCTGCCTGATTGCTGGAGTCCAGAAACAAGTACAAGAGGGTGAGAGAGTAATAAATAAAAACCAGTTATCTACATTTCTACATAAAAACTGTCTGAACATTTGTACTGCTTCTATGTCTCCTACTCTGAGATTTCATGGCTATCCCCAAACTCCCTGCTGAACCCCTAAAAAATACAGATCTTTTGGTTTCCCAAAGCATTATTTAGTGGAAAGAGTCTACTACTTTTCCTACTACTTGAGCAAACACAGTGGATTTGAGTTGTTTGATTTTGCCTTATTTGTTTTAGCAAACTGTCCTATGGTCAATTTAAGACTACTGCTAACAGGACCTCTTCTCTCTTAAGCTGTCTCAATCGTTAGCTACCTGTCTGCTAACAAACTGCAGCTCATTTCTAGCTAGAATTTTTTAACTTACCTTTTTGGTTCTTCTGTGAGATGAAAGAGGCTCAGTAATGCCAAACAGATAATTACAGCCCTTGAAATAAAATAATCCTGTTTTGCTAAACTCAGCAGGCTGACCTCTACAAATTCCTAATTATAAAGCATGGGTCCAGCCCTGCCTATATTTTGTCATATTCTTTGAATTCCTTCCAGTTTTAAACATAATTTCATGAAGTGTGGCCACAGGGCCCAGCAGCAGGGTTCCTGCAGCTATATTATCAAAATTAACTCAAAATAGAAGGAAGTCCCATAGCATCTGCTAATGTGGGTGGTTAAAAACTGCTTCTGCCATTCCAGATTTTCCACAACAAAAATAGCCTTTTTTGCAGTAGTTGTTATTACCTCATAGAAATTTTGCCCAGGTAGAAACAGTAACCAGAAATGCACAGTGAAGGAGAGTGAAGATTTTTCTGTCTGACTCCAGAACACCTGTCTTTACCTTACTGTACCCAGAACTGAAGCATTTATGAGCTTGAAAAATACATGTCATTTATTCCTTCCACAGTTACTCCGATGATTTGGAAATTTTTTGTTCTTGACACAGAACAAATATTTTGTCTTCCACAATTACCAAGTATCAATTTATAATGAAAAAAACTGTGTACTCTACCTAAGTTTTACTACTCCAGCTCACTATAATATGATTGTTATTTTTAATATACTGAGGATTGAGCATACAGTTACACTTAAGCATTATGACTGCAGTTACTGACTGGAGTGCTTGCAGATTATGCCTTTCTTTGCACATTGAATGACTTTAGAGAACTTTCTCAGCACTGAAACTCAGTAATTTAAACAGAAAGCTTTTTGCCAGCATTGTTTAGGTTTTGACCAACTAGCACTGTCCCAAATACTCCTCCAGCACAGGCCAAGTATCACTCCCAAAAGGCAACTTTCATGCAACCAATGTCTTTTGGAGCATAATGGGAGATAAATGTTATGAACACAGGCTTCCGTGCCACAGAGTAGTTACTGGTATGTTTACACAACTAAGGCAGAGAAAGCCAGTGTAGAGGAAAAATCAAGACTGACTTTGCAACAGAATAGAGTACTTTAGAGACAACATGTTTCTGCATAAATCTTTCAGCGTATAAATTAGTCATAAGGATAAGATAACATCTCTTTAAATAGTTCGTGAGCCCTCCAGTGGTGCAGTCTGTGTTCTGCATTATGGATGCCAGCCAAAACCAACCAGAAAAGCACTGTGTACAAAACTAATCCTGGCATGTTGTTGGTTATTGAGCAATTATGGCTGTTTGAGATCAGACTGCGTCACATGGTTCCTATTCACTATTGCTGCAAAAGGAGCAAGAGAGAAAGTTCTCCTAGTTTTATATCGTCTGGCTCTGAGAGTTTCAGGCTCTGGATTTGCAACCAGATTACGTACAGAAAGTCTGAATCCAGTTGCCATGATCAGACAAAATGGGGCAAATCCTTCCTGGCATGTTTGGCATCTTAAGCATAATCTACCTACAAACCGCATTCACCATCAAATCTTTGACCCTTTATTCCTCCTTTCTGTACCCACCATCTTAGTGCACTATGCCACAGGCTCATGTCAAAGCAAATCCCATACTGCTGCTGCTGGCAAATAAAAGAGGCATAAAGTAGAAATCCTGACAGATTGAAGATGAATTTACAGGGTTGTTCACACTGGAAACTAATGAGGAAAAGACAGGGGAGGGTGAGGGGAAGAGAATGCAAAGCAACTGGCATGATCATTGTGCTTGGAGTCAAAATGGCTCAGTCTTTCCCCTAAAGGGTCTGCTTGAATTTCTCTTGCTCAAAGTAGCTTAGATAGAGGATTCCCACTGTTCCAGCTGATGGCAGAGAAGAAAGAGAAGGATTCATAAAAGGGCTGATGACTCTTTCCTGACTCCTAGAAGGCTTTGGCAGACACAGGCATAAACATGCTACATCCAGGGATTGTTGTGCCAAGTTCTTTCAACAGCCCATACATTTAAAAAACAAAATACTGCCCTTTCAGCATTGACCACATTAACGCAAGTCTGTCAAATATTGTTATTTTCCTCCTAGTTATGCTTTTAAGAAAATATATTTGTTTAAAAAAATGGGAAAGAAATGGAAATACTCTCTCCTTACCCCCTCGGCTTTATTGGCTACAGGAATGTTATCTTAGGAAGACAAATGTTAAAATATTGGCAGCAAACCATTGGATTGTTTGGCTTATGCCAAAGGCACGATCTGCATGCCTCACATGGTGAGGAGCATCAGTGCACAACATCTGGACAACACACTTCACCTTCAAGATTGCCACAGAAGAAACACCAAAATATCTTCAACAGCAGGACATGAACACACTCAGGAAACACCTTTCTGCGTCAGACAGGCAAGTTGCTGCTGTTTAGCAGGCAGAGCTGTGGTTTCCCTCTGCATTGCATGTTGTCCAGCTAGAAAAGGCCATGAGACTGAACACAGGTGGCTGACTCTTAAGGAGATTATGCTACAGAAAACGACACTGGGGCACCCACTACCCTCCTTGCCACCATTCAGAGTGAGGCAGCACTTGATTGACGCTGCCCTTGCATACCAAGGGAGGGGATCAATTTCAGGAGCTGGAGGGAGCTGCAGCTCAGCAGAGGCAACTGCCAAGTTCTGCTGGTTTTAATCTCACCAAGGGCTAGGCTCAGCTGGCACCTCCCAGTGATCTGCTTAAAAGTGTTGACAGTGATTCTAGTAGCACTAAGGAAGGCCCCAGGAGAAGTTACAATGTGCTGAAAGAGAGGCAAACTACAGTCCCACTGCTATCTTTAGCCTGGCTTCCTAGGAAGATCACACTGTCTGTCTGTCCATCTGTCTGCCAGCCTGTCCATCTATCTGCCAGTATCCTCGCCTCCCCACATCCTCAGCAATTTTTTTAACCTATTCCCCAATTTCAGCCAAAATTGATAGACAACTCAAAAGACGCATTTCATGAAAGCCAGCTGTTGGGTAGAGAAGAAAGATGAAAATGAAATGGTCAAAATGAGTCTTGTTGTAGTGATCTAAACAGATGGTCAATTGGCACAGCTGTACTGGCCAGTCAGCAAGTACACGGAGGGACTGAGAACAGACACAACATGCTTTCTTGTCTCATGAGTAACGAGGGGACGTAGAAGAGAGCTACAGGCTTAGGGCTTGGCATAGAAGATGCAGGACAGATGGACCCTGATGAGATGATAGGGTTTTCTG
>WAAB01020249.1:0-29107 GCA_013389865.1 Piaya cayana
AGTGGCATTGATTTGGAGATTCAGATGTGGTTAGCCAGCATTCAGGACAATCCCTCACCCTCATGGTCCCATTAAAACTCTGTGAGGCAGGTAACCTACCCATCTGCCACTGCAACACTAGGTGCAGCCTTGGTGAGGAGTGGAGTTAGGGCAAAATCAGGCAGGAGCTATCAACAGCACTGAAAAATGCTCTAAATTCATGTACCCATCATGCAATGTTTTAAAAGTGTAGGAAAAAAATCTTAAGTAGTAATAATTACATATAAATAGAATTTATGAACTAAAGCTCCACTTATAATCAACTTGATACACTTTATGAGCCTGATATAAATTTTTGCTCTCCCTCCTACCGTTTTTCTTATCCCCTTTTCTTACCCCTAATAATTTATTTATCTTCCTTGCTGCATCTTTTCTAGGACACAGATTTGTTTCCCACATTTATGTGGCAAACACATAGCACTTTTTCTGGTGCTCAGAATTAATTAACAATAAAATCTTTTTATTATAACATGATGACAATTTGCTCTCCTTTATTGGCAGCCCATCACAGCATCGACTGTGACCTGAACTGCAATTTAATTTTCATAGAAATTCAATGTTATACAGCTCAAGGTGCCTATCAGGTTGGTGCTCATAAAAATCTTGGCTGCAAAGCAGAAGCAGCTTAAAATGCTCATCTGGCAAAATGATGAAACTCCTGTCTTCTACTACAGAGGAATTCCATATGAAAACATAACAATCTGGGAAATAACCTGTGAAAAATACCCTACCCAGTTTCTTACATATCCCATAAAAGGGCCTTGCACCCTGCACAGCAGTCTGAGCTTGAGTCAAATGCAATGAAAAATGTTTAACC
Source organism: Piaya cayana (assembly GCA_013389865.1). NCBI lineage: Eukaryota > Metazoa > Chordata > Aves > Cuculiformes > Coccyzidae > Piaya > Piaya cayana. Next base: position 857 of record WAAB01020249.1, read on the forward strand.
TTACTAAAAGTCATAGAAATGTATTTATTTTTGGAGCTCTATCACTCAAAATAGCCTAGAAAATTAATGGAAAACTTTCCAAAACATTTCAGCCCTGGCACTAAGCGTGAGAAAGTCTAGGCTGAGGGGAGTGCAGAATTAGGAGCCCTGGATCTGTCAGCTCCAGAGGCACTGCAGAGCTCCTGCAGAGAGGCTGATCCCGTAATCTCTGCCTGCTGGTATTGAGATTTGAGCCCAGGTGGCAACTGAAGAGTGTAAAGAAGCCAGAGGAGATACGGGAGTCCAGAAGATATCACCTAACCTTGTAATGTCAGGAGTAAGACCCAGGCATATCAAAACAATGCTGAAGATTTTTCAGGTTCTACCTCTTCCATCTGCATAATGCTGGAACATCTTTATTCTCAGGGAGGTGGGAGCAGGGGACTTCAAGGATAACAAGAATGCTTTTTGAAATGATAGCCCCAGTGGAACTCCAGTCAATAAAAGCTGCTGACCAGCCGCAGGTCAGCAAGCAGTTAAGTCAGTCTGGAAAACACCAAGGTGCTCCATGGAGCAATACACAAACAGCTCCATTATTCAGCACCATTTCTGATTTAAGAATGAGGCTCACAGTCTGAGCCTGGCAGTGTTCCTTTGCATTGCAATGGCTTTAAATAACAGTCCAGGTATTGCTAAGCTTCCACAAATGTGCTGCTAACTTCTTTTGAATCTCTTGCAGAAACGGAGCTGCTGTCATCTCATGACTTTATTAAGTCATGCATCATGGGAACCCCTTGCACTGCAATCATGCAGGTCCAGTTGTTTTGGATGAGAAACTCTCAGCAGTGACAGTGCTGCCTGGCAAGACTTGGTGACTAAATCCCTGCACAACTCCAGCCTCTGCCAGCAGTGGGACGGGTCAGCAGCCTGTGCATGACATACTCCCCCCCCCGCACTCAGCCCTCCTTACTCTTTTTAGGGGGTTCAGTATTAACATTCAGTGCATAAGCACCAAGGCAGTATAGAAGGCTGAGAAACCCAGGCTGACCTGTGCTATATTGCAACACAGAATTAATGAAGCAAGAAAAGTACAGTAGCTGGGGTGGCAAGAGACGCACGGGCAGGAACCACTTCCCTAAGGCAGCTGGGATCCCAGTGGAGGTTCATATAAACTCCTTGGCAGCAGGCCTGACTTTGATGCTGCTCAGTCCTGGAAGCAATTGGCTCTGGCTGAAGGTGATGAGGGTATGAGTGTATTGGTTTTAGGGAGCTGAATTCACATCATCCCTGTTTGATATCTCTACATTTGCTGGCCCCTTCCAGTCCTGAGTCCTATAGCAGGCCAGTGGGCACCCTGATTTGCTGATCAGGTCCTACAGATTAAAAGGAGATTTGGAGGTGTAAGCCTGAGGGCACATCCACCCAGTGCTCATGCTTGCTCTGACAGCCTCACCATGAACATACTTGACACCAAGGACTATCTACTACAAGCCATCCCAAAGCACTGCTAAAAAAAAATAGCATTTGGGACAGTTAGCAAGAACATCAGCTAAGCTTTACTGAGTGAAACCAGTGGTTCATTTTGACCTATCACTCTATCCCCAGCAGTGGTCAGAAGAGATGCTGTCTAGACAGAGCTCATAAACTGGTACCTTCCTGCAGCCCACGCCTCTCATATTCCCCTGGGATACCTGCCCCTCTTGTGCAGGATACTGGACAAGTCCTTGTGCAGGATACTGGAGGGTACAGCCCTGCTGTCACTCTAGGATCTGTAGATTTATGTAACTACCTTCTTAAGCTGTTGGCTGCATCTGTTTCCACCTTATCCTGTGACAGCAAGGTCCAATACTTCACTACTCACTGTGCAAAGATGCTTTATCATTTACCTGTTGGAAAAGAACCTGCTACATGCTCCACCAAGTGCTCCCTGGTTCTAGAGCAGTGAGACTTGATGCATGACAGTTCTTCATCCTCTCTATACATTACCTCCATGATTTTTCTTCTCAGCCAGCCTTCCCCATCCCCAGATGGAGGAGACTCAGACATTTTGTCTCTCCTTGAAAGGCAAGGTGCTTCATCGTTAGGAAGCCATTTTTATAACATGCACTGTATAATAAAGAAATGTAACAGAGATTACATTTGTACTAGTATTCGGGAAAGTCAAATTAATATTTCTTAAATATTCACATTTTAGGACAAATATTTCCTCCCCTATAAGGGTGAATGCTTTAGAAGTGATGAACAAAATTACCTCCACCACTTTTGCGTAAGAGAGGGGATAAGAATTATAAAGTAAAAAATTCCATTATTTAAAAAAATGACCCTTCATTTTTTGCTCACATTAACTCTAATACCTGAATGCAAGACTTGGCAGTGAAGAGCTGTTGCTGTGGGCACACAGCAGCCAAAAAAAAATGGAGTGAGAAATGGGAGAAACTGCTTAACCCACTGTGAGCAGAAGTGGTACATTTTCATTTAAACACTTTCACGTCTGCAGAGATGCTTAGCACATCATTGTAGCATTTACAGATGCAGAGATACATCCTTGCATGCATGTCAGTGTGTGCATGTGTTTCACACACTTAGATGTTGGGATTGTTCTTTAAGTGCCCTGGCAGGGTGGAGTTGGTAGGGTCACTAAGATTTTGGATGACTCTGTTGCGTTATGTTAATGAAGTGGTTTGCAGGTGGGGGCAGGAGTTTTTCAGGCTGGCAGCAGGGAGATTTTGGGATGGGCGGTTGCCATGAGAGGCTAGTTCCTAGGGCAGTGACCAATGAGAGTTTACCTGATGTTTTGACCTGCTTGCCCTATATATACGAGTGAACCCTAAATAAACTAGGCTTCATCTGAAATCATATTGATTTGTCTGTTAAGTTCATTTGACCCCCGCCGTGTTACTTAGATTACTTTCAAATCTAACTTGAGTTTACAGCAGGCACTACTTTCTTCGTTACTGGTTGAAGACCAGGAAAATATTCCCACAGGAACTAAGAGCCATCGCAAGTCTGACCATTTCTGTTTGAAGGTCACAGCAAGGTGAAATAAGTGTGCCATCTTTAGCAAGTACATGGCTACTTGTGCCTGTAATTCTTCTACAAATGTGAGTGCTGCAACTTATCTTTCTCTGCAGAGAGAATGAAAAAGCCAATGTGCAACAATTATAATTACATTGTTTAATGGCATATTGAAGAACACTTACAGGTTGTTTTAGCATGGTAAAAATCTATATAGACAAAAATAGCTGTACCAATAGGCTGAAGTTTTAAAGTGCCATGTACAGCTGGGTGGAATCTCAGCCCACAGGTGGTTACAATACTGGCCTTTCATGCTCCATAGTCTGGCTTTTTACTGCTCCAAGCATCCATCTCAGCCAGGCAGGTTCTGTCCCAGCTCCAGCACAGGGCAAGCTCAAGTCACACCATTGTACAACTTCAAACACACTGAGCTCTCACACACCATGTTGCTGCCCCGGCTGGGCAGCTGCAGCCCCTGTTCCTGTACCTCTAGGGATGAGAGGCAGCTCTTCCCTACCTGGCAGCCCCAGGGGCAGCTGAGGGGAGCAGGCACAGAGCAAGGTGGAAAGGAAGCACTTACGTTCCCTTCATCATCAGGTCCATGGCGGAGCTTGCTGAGAAGACAGCTGTGCCTAATAGGGTCATTTGGTCCCTGCCAGTAGCTAAAGGAGAGGTTTGCTTTGACAGATTTCCAGCCCTCAGTGACTTCTGCAATATCTAAATATAATCCAGGATAAAGTACGTTAAAATGGACTCTATTTTATTTTATATTATCTCTTTTGGTCTCATCACATCCTCGCTCATCTCTGAAGGCTGTTGTAGAAGCAACCTCATTGTATTTGGGATTTACTCTGTCCAATGATGAGTGGGTGCTCCAGCCTCAGTGGTGGTGGTTGTGCCCTCCAAACTCTGGCCCACCCGAGGCCACTTTCATCATACCTTGGAAGTCAGCTTTGAAGCCTAACTTAAAAATTCAGCTCCTGTATCTAGGCTTTACAGTGTCTCCCAGGGCATTTCTTTCTCTTGCAGTGTTTGCAGTCAGACCAAGATCCAGATTTAAGATGGCTTGTTGTTCAGGAGAAAAGATCCAATGTCACAGAATCACAGAATCACTAGGTTGGAAAAAACCCCACAGGATCCTCGAGTCCAACCATTCCAATCAATCACTAAACTATGCCCCTCAGCACCTCAGTGTCATTAGACTCTGCTCTGAGCAGGGCTGCCAAGGAGAGGAGCCGCATTCCATACCTCTCAGCTGGGGGAGAGCATGCTGCAGCTAATGATTTTCAAGGAATGCCTTGTGATTAAGCCCTTTTGGTATTTGCAAGGAAAAACCTGCTTCTCACTCTTGGAATGTATAAATAACAAAGTTTGTTGAGTAGGAAAAATGGGAAGAGATGGAATAAAAAATGAAACTTGAACATTTCCAGTGGATGGGAAAGGTAGTTTGTTCTGTTTCTCAGATGCTACCCTTGTAAATTGTCGTTTTGGAGGTGCTTTACAATAAAAGCATCTGTAAATCAAAGCCAGCTGCTTTCCTCTCCTTTGCCAGGGATTCTTGCAGAGGAGCAAACACACTAAAGCTGGGTCTGCCAGGTATAAATTTATGAGGGCATCGTTGGAGTTTGGGATTGAAGAGGGTATGGTTTCATTCAGTACAGAGGTAGGGGTCAGATATGAAGGTAGAACTGAGATTTCAAAGAGTCAAAACTTTCCTTCATGTGAGGAATGTGGAGGGGTGGTCAGGCCTGAGGTGTCAGCACCTGTAAGTCCCTCTGATTTGGAAGCATACCTGTACCTTTCCTGTGGACATTGCCTCACTGGAAAGGAGAAGCTCAGCCAGCTGTCCCCAGGGTGTTTCATAGACAGACCAGTTCCTGTATTTTAGTCCAGTCGTCCCATCCCATGCAAAGGTTTACTGTGAACCCTCTCAGGCCTGGCTCTTTACACATCCAAGGGGATGGAAAATGCTTGCATAATGACAAAGAAGGACTGTGCATTACCACAATACAAAACACAGGAACCAGATTGAAATATTGGGCTTTGTCCCTAGCCAGCCTCAGCCTCCTCAGTCTCTCTTTTTGCAGAGATCAGCCTTCAACTAGGCAAAAGTTCCCTTTCAAATCATGTAAATAAATAAAGGGATTTACACGAAAGGATGCTCTCAGCCATGTACAGATGAAGGCTATCTCATTAACGCAGGCAGGATCTTGACTGCAGCCCAGGCCCTCTGCGTGATCACTCTCCCCTCTGACAGGAGAAGCCCATGCCCCCAGGGTGGGAAGGATAGCAGTTGTCAGCCTGGGCTGGGCCACCATCCCTTCTCAGCAGCTCCTAGCCAGGTCCTCTGCAGGAGCATCCCAAAATGGGTTTTTTGCCTGTTCCAGTGGTGCTTCAGGATCTGGATCCTGCACAGTGCACCAAGAATTGCCCTGGCTTTTGCTGCCTGGCTTTAGCTGCAAATGGCTCACCAAGTGAAAAAACAGAGCTGGAGGGACAGGATGAGCAGGCTGATGGTGGCTGTTGTTCAGCACAGCCAGTGACCAGCTCTAGCATGGCCTGACAGCTTCTGTGCAGCTGCTCCTCCCGACCTGGGCTGAATGCCATTTTCCCCACAACAGTTTAAAGGAAAATTTAAGTGAATTCAAGCCTCTTACTTTGAGCTATGATTTTAAATTATTTGAAAGCATCAAACAAAACCAGCTTAAACTCAAATGAGTTTATGTAGCCGTGATATCACCACTGCCCTTGCAGCCTTAGCATTCACCTGAACCTGGAGGTGGCCTTCATCAATCTGTGACCAGCTCACACAGTGATGAAGCTCAAAATTATACGGGACAAATCTATCTTGTCCATCCCCCTGCGGAGTAGAGGTGAGATGCTGTCAGAAACACTTGGGTTTTCCTCAGCAGTTTGTCTGTGCACCAGCATGGGAGAGCAGTGAGGAGGGAGTGAAACACAGCAGGGGAAGATGGACTGACTTATAAAGAAACAGATGGAAAAGGACTGGGATTTGCAGAACAAGACAGCACAATCACCACACTCAGGAAAGGAAAAAAAAAACCCAAACCCCAATCCTTAATGGGCAAGGAAAAGGAAATAGTCCACTTCTTCCCATCTCCCTCCTCCTGCCTTCTCCTCCTTCAGATTCTGCCTGATCAAAAAAAAAAAAAAAGAGCTCAGAATAAGCAATGTGAGAGTATAACCAGCAGTGAAGGAAGAGAAGTGTTTTCTGCTCACTAATGGAAAGCCAATCCTGTCATTAAGTAACACAGGTTGACAGTCTTACGTGATGTGAGGAAGTGTGAAATGAAAGGTATGAGCCAGTAAAGCTGAGAATGACAAACAGGAATCACAATGAAAAATGTCTGATGGATCTGGAAATTAAAGTCCAACCTCCTGGAGCCTGAAAGGAGCCGCAATGAAAGACAGCTCACCAGAGGAGCAATTTTGGGGAATGCTAGGAATTCCTCAGCTGGCTGCCTGATGCATCAAAAGGAAAAGCCAGGAAGCTGTTCCATTCATCGAACATTCATGCTCAGCACTGCCCTGATCACTTTGGGACATGCCCACTGGGAAAAAAAAGAACACAAATACCAAAATGAGAGAAAGTAGTTGTATGGTGAGGAAGAAGGATTGCTCATACTGCAGAGGAGGCTGGTAAATCTGGGGTACCATGACAGAGGAATAAGGATGACAAAGGACCTGTCTGTTGTTTTAAAGTTGTTTTCAAATCATCCGCAACAGAAATTAATTGTGATGGCATCAGACCATTAGGCCATTTCCCATTCATCATGGACTGGGACTCACGCAGATTTCCATGCATAGTTAGGCCACTGGCCACTACAGTATAAGTAACCAAAATTGCAGCTCATTTTTGGCTCAGATGAGTTTATTTCACTAATAAAACATTGTAACAAGCACTGCTGTCCATGGACTGAATTAAGGCAGACTCTGCACATGCACCCAAGCGTCCATTTTTTGCCCCTAGACTCAATAGGTGTCAAAAAATGAGCTAGAGCAAGCATACTGAGATTTAGAAGGTTTCCAGGTACTTTTGATTCTTGTGCCTCCCCTGATTTTGTCATTTCTTGACTTTAGCCCGTGTGTCATGCTTTACTGTGAATTTATTGAAGTCAGGAGTTCACAGCTTCAAGTAAGATTCAGAAGATAGTTTATGGATGTCAGAGAGGTCAGAAATGAAGAACTGGGATAGACGCACCTTAAGGAAAGCCCTTTCCTCCTATTTCTGAAAGTTCATAGGCTGCAGATCTGAAAATCTTGTTCAGCAGCTTGGCTTCCTTAAAATGCCCCAATCTCACCCTATTTTTGTGGGATTTCCATCCCCCCCCCCAAACTATTTTGCTGCATTTGGGAATGATTTTTTCCATCATTGCTACACAATTCCCAGTTATACTGCACTTGTAGGGCAATGCCCTACCACCACCCTATCTGCCAAAGCAGGAGCTCAGCTACTCGGGCACCAGCAGCCCTTTCTAGGGATTTGAGATTTTAGAAATGACAAGAGCAGACTTCCCCATGGGAGCTGTCTGAAGGAGCAGAGACACATCTACATTTGTCATGTGTGGTTTGCGTCTCCTTGGTGTGAAATTAACAAGGAACAGGAGCAAAAGGCAAAATCACCATAATGACTAATGGAAGAACTGGAGGAGCTTCATTCCTCAGGATTGCCTCTTACTCCTTTGCTTTGTTGTTCAGTATCAAGCAATCTCACAGCATCCAGGCCTTATTCTCTGTAAAATGTTCCCACATCATAGTTAAAAGAAAGAAGAGCTCATCAATACACAGAAAATACTGCTTTCATATACTGGAGGCATTAAGCCAGTGCAGCTCCCTCAGGATGGACACAGCTGCTGGATTCGAGGTGTTTATAGCACTGCATTGCCAGGGAAATGAGTTATAACAACATAACAGACTTATAACACCCTCCTTGACAGAACGAGATCAAATTTTGGTCAGATAAATAAACAAAAAGAACATCCAAAAATCTACCTCGGATCAAAATAATAATTGACAGTATGTAACTAAGGTCTAAATTTCTGGCTACCATAGCAGAGAAAGACGCATTCAGAGGGTCTTCCTCAGGCAGTCTGTACCTTAAGAGAATGAGTCACTTCATGCATCACAGCGGACATTGTTAGGCATAGCTAGTAAGCACCCTTGACATTTAAGAAGAGACAAGCTGTGGTGGCCCTCAAGCCTGAGCAGGGGGTATCTGCTCATCTGTCTCTTTGCCACTATAGTCTGTGTCCTCAGCTCACTTTACAAGGTTTTGTTTGCATGGTGCAGATGTTGATTGGCAAGCAGTTTCAAGAGAGACAATAAAGACAACAAAAGCAACTTGCATCCCTTCATTGCCCCCTCAACATCAAATCCACAGGGCAACAAGGCTAGTACATATGTGTAGAGGAAGTTTCTACTCCTCTGCAACAGATTTTAATTGGGAAGTCAGATTAAGTATCTCTGACAGTGTTCCCCAACATCCTTTTCATGTCACTATCACCACAATCCACTAGTAAATGGAAGAAGAGTGGAGAAGCCTTTTTTTTTTTCCTATCAAACCAGCACAGCTAGAACATTGAAGCCTTTGGGGTTAAAATGTGCGAAGTATCTTGCGTAGCTTACCACCAAATCTGCCTGAACACCAGCACTTCATTCCACAGACACCTTTACTATGTTTACCATTAGTCCCTGCATCTCCCAACCTTAAAAAAAAAAAAAGAAAAGTCAGCTAGAGAACAGAGTACTTCAGAGATCAATCTTTGTGAAGACTTTCAAGTTCTTCTTTGTAAAGTGCCCTGTTAACTAACTGACTGTCCTTCCATGCAGGAGACTTTCTGCCAAGCAAATTGAAGCAGAGTTGTATCAATCAGGGTATTTTTCCCCACTCTTCAAATCCTAAATACAGTTTGGGAACTCATATTGGTAGAAACACAATCAGCCACATTAGCTGCCATTTTTCAGACAGTCGACTCCTTGAGAGTCTACTCACTGCCTGGTGTTTAGAGAAAGGTGGAATCAAACCCTGCTGAACACACAGCTTGTCCCCAGCAAGGTAGGCACGGACACAGTCTTGTCAGTGACTGGAGACTTGCTAGAAAAATCCTGCCAGCTTTCCTCAAACTACCACAAGAAATACCAATCAGTTTTCACCCTGAAAAGTAGTGTGAAAAACAAACCATCTAGGGAGAACCACACTGTCACAACTGACCACTAAGGTTGGAGAAGTTCTTTTGAACTAACTAGATTTTGGTTTCAGTCCAGCACAGAAACTCCTACACTCCCATCCTTGCCCTCATGGATCATTTTGGGGTATTCATTTGTAGAGTGCCTAGCACACACCACCTCATGGTTTTTGGAATCCCTTTCAGCCTCCATGTGATTGTGTTTTCCAGGCTTCCTTCTTCATCTTTGGTCAGGATAGACGTATGTTCATATAAGGATAGAAGTGAGAAAATCATGCTGGTTTTACTGGAGTACATTGCCCGTCTTGGCTCCAGTACAATTTGTTTTGTTGTCCAGCAGTTCCCTTTGACTTCCCAGGAAAAAAAAAAAACAAAACAGCAAAGACAAACCCCCAACAAACTCACAGGGATTCATACAAAAATAAGGTTGGTGAGGATACCACCTTTATTATCTCCCCTGAACGAAGTTCTGAGATTTAAATAAATGAGTGTTTATTTAGCAAGAGAAGGATCATTTAGATGTGATGGTCTGTTTTTATATTTCTTTTCAAGGGAGCAGCAATTTTTTAGAAAGCTGCAGATCTGCATTTAAAAAAAAATCCTTCATTTGGCTCATGTGTCTTTTTTTGAAGCATTTAACTGGAAGAGAAAATCATGATGCAGGTATTGAAAGGAAGGGAACACATACCAAGGTCACCTCCTCAGCAGTAGCAAGGGCAAGCTTCACAGCAGTAATATAAAACCTCCCTCTGATACAAGATACCACTCACAGCTACTTTTTAAGAGCTATAAAAATCCAGAGCAGGCACACATTAACTAAAGCAGTTCAGAGAGAAGTGCTGCATGTCAGTCTTGGCAGCAGGTGGCTGAAGGGCACATAGCATGTACCGGAGCAGAATGCCCATGGACAGAGCTAGCTAAAGTATTCCAGTTTTTATCACCTCAAGGTTTGTCAGCAGGCAGCACAGATGGTTTGCAGCTGGAGAGTCAGCCATCACGCTTGTAAGAAAGCAATGTGACCTGTGTCATGAAGCAATGCATACCATAAGGAAGCTTTTCTTCTCGACTAACCCCAGTCTCTTTCATCGACATTTAGGTCCATAACCTCCTGTCCTATGTAGACTAAAAAGCAGAGCATGAAAATCCCACCCTCCGCCTTGCATCACACTATTTTTCTTATTTATCTCCTTGTCCCTCTGTTCTTTGTTTCCCCTAAGCTACACAAACTCAGTTCTTCTGGGCTTTGCTCATAAGCCACTGGTGTCCCTGCGGAGCACAGGACTTACCTTCCACAATGGCAGGTGCCAAACAAAAGAGACAACGAGAGGACAAGAACCCATTCAGGCTTCCCTTAGCATCTTTCCCTCGGCGCTTAGAGCAAGGCAGGCTAAGACAGCTGGGGTTGTTATCCAAGTGCAACCTGCTAGCAACCACAATTTTCCCTTGTCTCCTACTGCAACCTGTTACGAAAAATCCACTTTTGCTGTGAAACCACTAATGAGTCACTGTTGGCAGTGAAATGCATCCAACCAAAGGATGCTGACTACCAGGAAGTCTTTCTATTTTTAATTGGTCATTATTCCAGTTGAGTAAAATAAAGATAACCTGCTTTTTTAGCCCTTTCATCTATCTAACTGTACTTACCCCTCCTCCTGGTTTCCTGTTCCAAAGTTGTAGCAGGGTTTCTACACTGCTAGTAGCAAAATCACCCTCCAATATTTCACTACAAACTGGAAAACTTGAAAGCAGTGGAGCAGGACTGGGGATGTGAAGCTAGTGGGCCTACAAGAGCTCAGTGGCATTAAGAGTTCTAACGGCCATTTACCAGGTAGAGAAAAGAAAAGATACTTGGGTGTTTTGAAGGGTCTATTTACTCAACACCATCTCATGGTTGTCACCTTGGCTATCATGCACAGAACTTGTGCTTGAAAGTCTGGTGAATTTATGTTTTGTCCCCTGTAATCAATTTGTTAAGAGATGGGCAGTCAAATCTGATATTGTTTTAGGGCTCTGTAAGGATTTTTTAAGTTCTAATTTTACTGCTTGGATGGACTTTTTTCCTGATGTAGGGAAAATGTCTGTAAATAAGAGCTGACCTTTCAGACATCAGCACAGCACTTGAAGATGTACAGCTGAACAGAGTCTAGTATCACTACCCACATACTGCAGGAGAACCAGGGAGGGAAAGAAGAGGGTGCAACACTTTTAAAACATATGGAAAATGTTATCCAAATAGCAAAAATTGACATGAAACTAGGCACATATACTTACAGCACACTTTGGGGCTCTCCATAGCCCTTGCTAGACAACTATGGAAAATAAATTTTTATTTACAGTGCATTGAAAGGAGGTCCCACTCAAATTTCCACTACTTGACACCAGCAGTAAACCTCTATGCTTTTATTTACGGCTAAAAGTCCTGGACAGAGTCAGGGCACAGAGGAAAAAGGGAAGAGCAATTAGCAGATCTCAGCTGATGTAAATTACTGTATGGCATTTTTCAAAGGACAATCAATTAGAAAGGACTTGCTGTTAATCAATGTGAAACAGATACCCATCAGATCTCCAGAGTGCACCACAATGTGAAATAGCTTCTCAGAGCAGCAGGTTTTTGTGGAGAGGGTTTGGACAGGCAGTTTTTCTCTTAAGCCTGCATTTCTGACAGCTGCCTATCACCTTTTCCCCCAACTTGTCACATTTGTGCTGAGATATTTTAAATATCTTCTGTTTTTTGCTCCTTAACCACTACAGGATCTTTCAATTTTTTAAGCATAGGAAGACAGAAGCCATATTTTATTTGATCTATAGCTGAAGCTAGAGATTTTCCTACAGAAGGAAATGGTTCCTTGTTTTCTGAAGATGACATCTCTATTTTACAATAAAAGCTTCCATCCTTCCCCCCCCCAATTCTCTTTCCTCCTCTAATCTCAGAAACAGGACTTATACAACAGCTTTGAATGAAAAATAATAAAAGAGGGGTTTTCTGTTTCCTGGCAACCAACACCACAGAGACCCCAGGTAGTGTCACACCAGCTAATTCAAGACAGAAACAAGCACTGTGATAGTTAAGTGGGAAGAGAGGATGCAGAACTAACCTCAGTGCTGAAAATCCTTGCCACAGCTGTTTTCTGTTCATGATGGAATTTACAGTGACAGCGGAACCTGTTTTGAATATGAGAAATTATGTGCCATGCATGTTTATCTGGCTTTTAGTTTTGTTTTGCTTTTTTCTGTTGCTGAGCTTAACCATCTTGTCTCTCTCGCATTACCCTGCCTACCTGTACAAGCATTTAACAAAACTCTCTGGATGCAGGGCTAATACAAGAAGGCACCCTGTGGCTCCCTTAATAATCCACAGGGAAAACTGAATGCGTCTTTGTTGCACTTATCTCAATCTGCCTCTCCCTTTCTCCAGAACAATATGCCTCTGAGAGTGGAGAAAAGCCCTGATGCCAGTCACACAGAACTACATAAAAACGAGAGAAAGGGATTTAAAATGGTCCTAATTCCCAAGAACAACAAGGGGGTGACAGTTTGTCAGAGTGTGGGAATGAAGAATGTAGTATAGGTCTGGACTACTGTGGAGGCCTGAAGGAAGATACCAAGGAGCAGTGATGGGAACTGACTTACTGGAGGTGCCTCTTAAATCAGTGGAGAGCCCTGCACGCTGGTGAGGGCAACTCAGAAGGTGAAGGCTGGGTGTTACTGTAAGGAACAAAGGACTCCAAGGGGCAGGGTGAGACACAAGGACAGAAGAGAAAGAGCAGGCATGCGGAGAAGGAAAAAAAGACCTTCAATAACAGTAAGTCTGGTAAAAGCAATTTTTTACTGAGTGTAACAATTAGCAATATAGGCATACACAGTAGTTTTATCTATAGACTGTCAGAAAAAAAAATCATAACATAAAAATAATCTATTTTTGCACTTCCCCTCCTCTCTCAAGTTAACTTAAAAGGATGCAAGTTAAGGATATCTTGCAAACAACAAAGAATCTTAATTAGAAAAATATTTATTAAGTTTTTCTTGCAAATTTCTATTTCTGAACAAGCGATTAGGAAAAAAAAACCAAAACCAAAAACTTCTTCAGTGATACCATTGACTCCCTAAATTTAGGACTTGTATCCAAATCTTGTCTCAACATCATTTTCCTGTCTCAACAAACTGAAAAAACAGAGCCCTGTGGTCAGCCCATTAGAACAAAGGGAGAAATACCAAAGCAGAATGAAGAAGTGAGATGGACGCCTTGTACTCCTGATCATTGAAGATGAGTTTCTGGATCATGCAAAGTGCTCTGCCCCCCCCCCCCGATCAGATGATACTAAAGATAGGTGAGCAGTATCTGAACACATGCTCAAAATGCTATGGAGATAAATAGTTACGTCCAAGCTGCTGCTCTAGACAGGAGGTTCTTGCTGAGATTACAATCAGCTCTGTGAATGAGCACAGAGACAGAACACATTTGGCTAGATCAGTTTTTGATTAAAACCTGTCAGTGGTACAGAAAAGGAATAAAATTGACCTTATAATGAAAATGGTCTCATTTGCAGCTCTGTGATAAGTAAGATTTATCATGAATATTTGATTCCTTGGGCTTGGGCTGCTACTACAGCTCCTCTAGGGTGGCATTAATGTATCATTTCTCCACTGCTCCTACTTATCTCAAACAGTCTCTGCTACAAACGGCTTTTTCACCCCTGGCCTATGAAATTTCTTGAATTATCTGATAAGGGAGAGTTTCAGCCACAATCAAAGCAGGTCCACGATTTTGCCTAAATGTTGTAATAAAATATGGGTCAGCTGCACGACAGTAGTGTGAAGTATGATTTCAGGGTTTTACAGAGACCTATAGAAGTTAAGCACAGCTTCATCATTCTGGACAAGCACATTCATCTCATGCAATCAAAATCATCAAAAGTGATTTCACAGAAAGGCAGAGGTATTTTTTTAAAAGTTATATCTAACTAAGGTCTAGCAACAGGCAAAACCCATGAACATTTAAGAAAGTTAGCAGCACATTTTAAAAACCAACAGTAATAATTAGCACACACGAGCTTATATTTTCAAGGCATTTTACAAAACATGTATTAATTAAGCCTCACAACAGCCTTGTGAGATAGGCAAGTATTATTAGTCTCATTTTAGAGACAGGAAAACAGGCATGGAGAGAGTATGACCTGCTCACCAGCACACATCAAATCTAGGAACAAAACACCAGATTTTCCAGTTTTCTGCCACACATGGTCTGACCTCCTAAAAGATGCTGGTCTATAAACAAAATTTGTTTCCTCTCATCCCTTTTAAGACATCTGACCCCATTTCAGTCCAATATAAAAAGGCACCCATCAAGAACTATTAATGATAAAGAAGTGGAAGTAGGAAATGACATCTCTTATAGACTGTGTGTTGCTGGAAATTGTTTACAAAAAGACTTTACATGGGTGTTTCCACACTGCCAGAGTCAAGGAGTGTCACTTCTCAACAGCCACCTGCCACCTGGAAGCTCAGAGGCCCTATCTGGCACACTCAGAATTTTCAAAAAACTCAGAATCTTCAAAAAAGAAGGCAAGGTTTCTTTGCCACTTCCAAACAAACAATCTATGGCAGGGAGTCTTATCTGAGAAGAACTTGTATGTCATGGTTTGGTGTTTGATAGGAACGGTTGGACTCAATGATCCAGTGGGTCTCTTCCAACCTGATTATTCTATGATTCTATGAGTACAACTGCACTGAAAGTAAAGACTTTTCTCAGGACACTCTCAAGCTGCAGCTAAACATGCAGATGTATTTGTTGGAAAAGCTGGAAATGTTCATTTATTGTGCTCTGTGTTAAGAGAGATTGTTTGGAGGCATCAGCCATCCTGGGGGCTAGAAAATAACTCTCTATAGCCACTTTGAGAAGACATGTTCCCTTAGCATATAACTCTTGCCCTGAACTAGTTAGTGACAGACCGAGATTAAAAATTCCAAACGACCTGAAAATTCAAGTCAACAGATTTCACTCTATCAAACACCAAATCTGGCAGATCTACTGCTTCCTGTTTGCAAACCTAGGCCCAGATGCTAGTGGGGACATAGAAATAAAAGCAATCCTTCCACCTTCAGTTACGCATGTGCGTTAGATGCTATCTAGAGTTCAGGAAGTTAGTTTCACGACAGCTTGATCTGAAGATCCTCTCCATACTTTCGGATCAGCTTCATGTGGTTATGGTCCACTGACCATTGCTCTGGGAGGTGCTTGGGCTGCATGCTGTTCAAGAAATGCTGCCGCCAGCGTCTTTCCAACTGCATAAGGGAGCGCAGGCCTCCTTTAGCAAAACACTGCACCACCTTCAGTCCGTGTGGCATGTAGCTCTCATTGCAGATCCTGCCAGAACACAAGCAAGAGTTTATTTTCACCCAAGTCCACTGTGAGACACTAGACCTGTCTACAATGAGCAGCAAGACACCGAAGATACTTTCAACTGTAGAGTTTAATTACAGACACATGATAATCAAACCAAGAGGGAGAGTTTTAAGCTTTGCTTCAACACTAGGCTGCTTTCTAGACCACAGTTACACTGGAAAGCTGGTTTCTTTGAACTGAGAAAAAATGTTCTTCTTTTGCAGCAATACTAAACAAAGCTCTCAAGGTCCACTACAAGCTCCTCAAGAGACAGACTGCAAAATTAGGAAGGCAAAAACCATATGATGCTCCAGAGACCTTATCCTGCCACCAAATTCCCTCTCTGGATAGGTTCAAAGTTTATATATAAACTGCCACATTGCAAACAACTGTGCTTGTAACGAGGAGAAAATACTGACTTCATCCAGACAGAGCCTGGATACTAGTTAAGAAAATGTACTTGGGGAGGTTTAAGAAAGGGAGGAGAGAAGATTTCTAATACGATTGTCTTTCAGTCTTCCTCCCTGATTTGTCCTTCTTTTAAAAGAAGTATAAAATAACGAAGGGGAAGATGGAGAGCAAGAACAGGAGATTTCTGGAAGAAGAAAGGAAAAGAAAGGAACAAACAAGAGCTACAGTTCATAGACTGCTGCTGAGTTGAGAGGAGAAGGGGATAAATAAAAGCACAGTATGAATGCAGACTGAAAACAAAAACTTAGAGCCTTAGGCTACAACACAAACAATTATCTTCTTCCTATCCCTGCTTTCTAGTTCAATACATCAAAGCACTATAAATCCAGACGCTGCAGATCAGCTCATAGTAGTCTCAAATTCAGACACTCCTTAATTTGACACCATTATTTTAGGGGAGATACATCAATATCCCAAGGAGACTGGTAATGGATTTTATTTTCCTTAAAAAGCTTCGAGGAGGAGAAAAGCCAGCATGTGTGATCCTCAACACTGCAAACCCTGTTAGATTTTCTTTTATTTTGCTGCAGTAATACTTACCCAAGTGCACAATTTTTTCTTGAACTTAAGTGCCAACATAAATGACTACAATGTTACACCTATTGCTGGGCTTCTTATACCTGGTTTCCAGACTAGCTGCTTCCTGGAGCATCTCTGGGGTGACTGTCTCTGTGTTGAAGAAGTCCTTGATGATTTGCAGAAGTTCTGCCCTTCGAGGGTCAGGCAGGCTGTCGGCATTCAGCAGGGCTCGGGCCCCTGAGCGCACTTGCCTGCGCAGAGGGTCCTCCAGGAGACGCACACCTTCCTCAGAGCCAATGGGGGCACGAAACTCCTCAGCCAGCTGCTGCTTCAGGTGGTTGTCATAGTAATTGGAGATGGCATGGCAGGATGTACAGAGTAGGAGCACATCATGGGAGTTGTGGTCCTTCATCTGGATAGGGAAGTGCCTTCGGTACTCATGAGGAACAATGTTCTTCCTAGGGAGACAAACCAGCCAGCTCATTACATTTGCCTGAAGCTGCTACTCCCTAGTTCCTCCTCTTCCTGGTCCACAAAGGGTCAACTAATACCAAAAGTCCGGGAACACAATGATCACCAGGGTCAGGATCTTCACTGCAGCAATAACCTCTTTTTATTTGTACTTCTCTCTACAGGCTTTCTGCAATTCTCCTTTTTAATCCCCTTCCAAAAATACATTGCTTTCAATTGAAAAAAAAGTGATTTACACTGTAAAATAAATGTAAAATAAAATAAAATACAGCAATGTGCTATGAGAGGTATACCTCTCCGCCCAACAATAGCAGCTGCAAAGGCAAAAATCCACACCCTTTGTGACCTCATGGGCTTCAGACCCACCTAAACTTTCCAAAAATGTAAGGATTAAGTAGTGGAAGGAATAGTACAGATATTTTCAGAAGGGGATGCCATCAGAACAGTTTGTGCTGGCATATTGCTGCCCCTGCCACCAAAATGCAGCACATACGTGTTCCACACTGTGTTCTCTCCAAGGACTGATACCTCCTGCTGTTGGAGCAAGGATAAAAAAAAAAAAAAGGGAAAAAAATAAAACAAAAAACCCCAACCTTATAAAGTTACAAGAAGTCTTGNNNNATAAAAGAGCCCTTTGTCGGAACATTGTCAGACCAGATTTGGGGAATATCCCCCTGGTTCTCGGGGCCTCTAAATAAAGCATGATACATAACTCTCCTCAGAGTGTTATGTGTGATTGTCACCCCAATGCTAACAGTTTTGCTAACACTGCCTCTGTAAAAAGAGGGATAGCTGGCCTGTTCAGTGCTAAACTTACTGCAACACATACAACTGCAATTCCAATAGTGGTAGCCCATCTAGGATGTGAACAAGCACAATGTTTCAGGCCACTGCCCAAGCTTCTGGATGCCAAACTAGAGGCAGACCTCAGTACTGTTTTAAAATACACATTTTTCTCCTATCTCACTAAGTCACTCACCGGATATAGGACTCTCGTTTGCCACATACAACACACAGGTTCTCTTTGACTGTCAGATAATAATCAACTTGAGACTCGGGACGTCCCGAAGGCTCAAACCGCAGCTTCACAACAAATGGGTCTGTGCTAACAAGTTCTGAAAGAATAAAGGAAAACAGAAAATACTCAAGACAAGTTTGTATTTGAAAGCTAAAATAACGATGCTAAAACATAGGAATCTTCCTAGTGATCCCCAAATAGTATTTCTAGTAAGGAAGGATAAAAAAAAATAAATCATGCCCAGTTATCAAGAAACAAGGCAAAAAAACCAGAAAAGCATTGTATTTCAAATACCAACAGGAAAATTGGTGTGCTCACCTCCAATCCCCTTGTCCAGATACCACTGAGCCTTTTTGCGATCACAAGTGCACAAGGGTTGTCCATCTGGTGCATGCAGGAAGCAGTTGTCATAGAGTGGCGATTTTCTAAGAACAAAGGGCAGCATTAGAGCAACCATAACAGCATACCAAAAAACCTGCACTTTCTATAGCCACATATTCCACACTGCAATTCATGTAGCCTCCTCCAAATCACAGGAGTGTCTCTAAACACACTTAAGGCTACTGAGCACTGCACAGGCTGCTGCTAAGGGAAGCAGAACTTCTGAAAACTAATCTGAGGTTCACCAACTGACTATAAGGTATCTTTACTCTCCTGCTGCCAATAGAATTGTAACTCTGAATCCCAGTTTTCAGGAGATGCCATCAATGATGACAGTGGGTTTCTTTAAAAAAAAAAAATTAGAAAACAAAAGAGAATTTTAGACAAGGATGATGAGCTGAGTAAGCTAAAAGAGAGTGTCAATTTACAGGCATGGCAATTTCAAAGATCAGCTGCCTAAGCCTATATTTTAATTTTATAATAAGGTAACTTTTGTAAAGCTTAGCATGAACAGCAATTACTTCATTAATGCAGGAGAGAAATGCCACAAAAAAAGCTCGTGGAGGACCAGGAACCCAGATACAGGGGCTCAGGGGAATAATGAAGCAGAGCTGATGCCCTCTGAAAGACAGGCACCCAACCTCAGTGAGTGGGGAAGAGTCCTGTTTTAAGTGGGCTCTGACGGCTTGTGGCAATGTGTCAAAGGGGTCTATTTTGCAGAAAAACGTTTCCTTACTCTGTCAACGTCCTTCAGACAAAACTGAAAAGCAGAGCAGGCTGTGCTCAGAGAGCACCTAGGAGGAACTAATCAGGAATACAGACCTGTCACAATACACTGTGGAAAAGTTTTCTTTCTTCTCTCCAGCAATATTATATAAATAAGCACTCAGCAGACCTCTATCAGCTAAAAAGGTTGATTCACAAGCTATGTAATCTGACAAAGGGATTTCTTCTGAGGTCCACAGGGGGAAAAAATCCCAACAAAACAATGATACAGGAGGTCTCCTTCCACTGAGCATTAGCAGTTCAGCTCAACCAGCATGGTAATTTGAGTACTTCCCAACTCTGAATGAATAAACATTGAAACTAAACATCCTTATAGGAAGGAAGATTGGGAAAGGACTTCTGAAATCACATCCAGTCTTATTACAAACCAGTCAGACTGCTAGAGATACTATAAAAAGAAGTGAGTCTACAGATCCCTGATGAAACCAAGCACAGTTAAAACAAACAAATAAACACAGGGGGATCCCAATTTAGCTTGGAATGCTATTTTATTTAAATTTTAATCTTCCAATGTGGCGCAGCCTTCCTGTTTTGTATGACAGAGGCTCCAAATAAAAAAAAATATAAAATCTGAAGGAACTTGCTGTGTACAACACAGAACTGTTAATGACTGCTAATGAAATCAATATCATTGACTACATTAAAATGTCTCCATTGCCAATCCAATAAACTTGAAAAGGAGCAAATAAATACTAAAATGACTGATTTTCTTTCCAAATAGCAATTACAGACAATTTTAGATCCTGGATGGTTGGACAAGGTGCTGAAGGGCCTGGTTTAGTGTTTGGTAGGAATAGTTGGACTCAATGATCCTGTGGGTCTTTTCCAACCTGGTAATTCTATGATTCTATAATAATCACAGATATGATTAATTTTATTAGATTGTATACAAACAAAATCAAACATAGAAGATCTCTACATCTTCCACTGCATTGAGCTAAAGAGACTTCCCCAGTTTATTTTAATTTAAAAGCAATTGAACTTTCACTAGCAAAAAGCCATAAGAATTTAGGATTTGCTCTACAAAAATCACCTGCATGACAGGCACCCTGAATCTAGCCTCTGCAAGGCCAAAGTAGTACTATTCCGTCTTCTTGCTCCCTGGCCAAGAGAGAAATACAGGGATTTTATGCTTCCACGGACTGTTCCTGTGCTCCCTAGCACCTGACTTAAGGTGTCTCAGCCCTCCTAGCCTTAGCTTTCAGCTCTGCTCAGCACCCTGACATATCTATGGCCATAGTGCCCTGGAACAGCATAGTACAAACAAGGCAGACCCTGCTTACAGGACAAGCTCTATGCAGTTGCCACCTTCTACATGGAGAACCCAGGGCGCAGCTGTCTGGGCAGTAAATTCCATGGAGGCAGCCAACCACCTCCTTCCGGGACTCTGCTCTCCAGCTACTGCTTCCACAGGAGAAGGAAGGGCAAAACCCAAGCCAACCCCTCAACCTGTTCATGACCTAGTACAGATGCAAATGCTGCCCTTAGTTTCAATGCCACCTAGAGGAAAGTAGGGAAACCACAAACATGATTTGGCTCACACGACTCCTAGAACCTCTGTTTTCTTTCATAGCTCATGTACTCCACTTTGCTTAATGAACAGAGCATAAAACACTATTCAAAGTTTTCCATCTGCAGTGCAAGGAATAAATGTACTCATAGACTTACCGTGCAGAATATCCCATGCCCAGAGGCTTTCGCTTCTGCCTCCGTGGATCTTTCACTTGCTGACTAGCAGAGGGCTGGCCATTCTCCAAAGATCTCCGGTTCCTTGTTTTTTGTGGTGAGCGACCCTCTCCACTCTTCTCTCCTGTGCTGTCACTCTTTCTTCCTCTAAATGGGATATCTACCAAGCCCCGGCATTTAGCCAGTGCTCTCTCCCAAGCAGTGGCAGTGTCTTCAGTTTCAGATGTATCAGGGAGGCTGGCAAAACCCAGCAAATGGCAGAACAGAGCCACTGAGACCTGGGCATCCCTAGCAGCATAGAGAACCTGCAAAAAAGCATAGACACCAAGATATTGACAAACAGCAAACAATTCCAAATATTACCAGTCTTTAGCAATTGGTACATTAAAGCCAGAAGCTGGATTTATTTAGTTTTGAAGCTTATGCAAAGTTCTGGCATTGGAGTGACACTTTCATAACATCATGATCACCATCCTACATTTTTAAGGCCAGTTCTACTTGAAATTCTCATGGACTCCCCCAAGAGCCACACAGAACTGAAAAAAAAATAAAAATCAAGTCAGCCAGTCCTTGAAGATATTTTGCCCCTCCAAATCCTCTCTAACTAATGAAAAGCCCTTTTTTTGACACACTGTCTACAAATATTCAATGCGGTTATTTATCCTTTCACTCCCTCTATTGGCCACTGATTTTGTAGACATCCACAGCATGACTGTAAAGAAAGTGAGCAATCAAGGAATAATGTCCTAAAACGTCTTTCTCCAATACTGCACTGAATGCTATAGATTGGAGGAAAGATAAAAATGTAAAGACTTCTTCAAGGGATCTTCCCCTATAGACCTTTCAGGGCTAAAGAAAAACAAGGGTCAAGAATCCAAGGAGAACAGCTGAAAATTATCTTCACAGAAGAGGAGGGAAATGCAGGCACAGTGTGTGAAATTAATTTCCAACGACAGTTACATAGTTTTGAGGCAGAACTTGAAGCAGGCTCAGACCTCGCTGTAGTAATACCTCTTCTGCTGCTAGAAGGTTGCTTTTCCTCTCAAAACACTAAGTTGAAAAGGAAGACAGACCTGATCTTGTGTCAGTTCTTCTGCCTCCCAGTTGCTGCAACGCACGTGAAGAGACTTGTCAAGTGGGCAGTTCAGGACTTTTTCAGCTAAAGACTTAAGGCTAAGGCAGTTGTCAAGTAGATCCTTCCTTCAGTTTAACAAAGAAAATAAAATAAACATATTAACAACAAAACTATACATCCCACAAACATGGATAGCCTCACACACTCTGAACCTGCCAGAATACAATGCACATGATGTATGACTTCCACTCAAAGAGCACACAGTTGCCCATCCTTTCCTTCCTTTCTGCTAAAACATCCATTCTAGATTTAATAATTACCTAGTGCCTGTGATATCCAAAACAGACAAGGATGGGAGATGGTAACATTTAAGGCTGAAGTATTTAGCTCTGAACTACACTCTTTTGAAACAAAGTGGCTTATCACAGAGCGATGAACCGCCTGCCCCGGGGACCCATAACGAACAAAAGAACCAGGAATGACTCAGAGGAATCCTGGCCACTAGAGACAAGAAGTCAATCCTCAGTGCTAAAAAGGTGATACATCAAGGCAGCAAATCTGTGCCTCAGATCACTATAACAACACACTCAGTCACACATACTCTGTACATGAAGAAAACACTTCACTCTAGGAAGTATGAAGGATGAGAAAATGGCACCAAAATTGGAACCTTTTAATGGAAACATATGTAAACATTGCTATTAAAAGAAAATTTGAGCTGGTTTATCTTAGCTATTTTTTCAAATCAATCTGTAATGTTGGGCACACAGGACACCCCAATATTACCATAGCACCTGAAATTACTGCGGAATCAAGGGACTATAAGAGACCCCCTTCCAAGGCTGCAGAAATTCCCCCAGAAGTCCTCGCCCCCCCCTTGTTAAGCCAAAGAACGGGCCATTGTGTGAGCTTTTAGAGCCAGGAGGTACAGAGATGACAGAAAAAGGAAGATTGCAGGCAGCTTGAAACTGTTTGGATGAAAAACAGAGCACTGTGAGCCACAGCCTTGAAGTTTACTGGTCTAAGACTTGTATTATCTAGCTTGTTACATGTATCTGTGGGGCTATAAATATTCCCCAATGCATTAGCCCGGGATTCTCACCCTTTGTTAGTGAGGATCCTGGTTGATCAGTTTTTTTGATTTCTGATGTGCATTTAATTTTTAATAAACATTTATGTTGCTAGCACCTCTGTCTCATCCTTTTTAGGATGCCAGACCCCAACACGTAAGTTCTGCTTACAACAGTTCTGTTTACATGTCCCTGGCACGTTTACTCCATACTTCTAGGCAGTATATTCAAAGATCTGTTGACATGGTGATCACTCTCACTGCCTTGCATCACAATGCCTGGACTTCTTAAAAGCTGAAGCATGATACTCAGAAAATTCTATATGAGTATTGCATAAGAAGGCTAACAGACACAATTACCATGAAGATTTCCATTAAGACCATCAAAGAGAAGTATGATGTTCTTGGGTTGCAGCTGTCCATGTCCCTACTCTAAAACCACCCTGAGAACTCCAGATCTACCTGCCTGGTATCATTCAGCATTTGCAAATTACTTTTAAAGTATTTCTAAATCGAATTATGCCTCCAACACAGCTGCATCTGTCTTCAGACACTCACCTCTGTCTCATGGCTAAATATCGGAGATCCATGCTCCCTCTGACTGGAAGACTATAATCATGAAGTAACTTGCAAGCATCTTCCCAGCATCCTACCCCAACTTTCAACACGGCACTATCTGCCATGATGTCCAACAGGGTCTTTGGGATACTCTGTCCACTGGCAACAAGTCTGGGTAACCGAACAAGAATACAGAGGCCACTGCAAGAAGCCATCTGTAGGAGGGATACAGGATTTACTTTTCCCTCTGCAGATACCTGAAATAAAGACAAAAATCAGAGTCTAGATTACAGTACAATAAGCAATGCTGAAGCTGGAACAAATTACAAAAGAGACCACTGAAAACAGGAATTACCTCTCAGTTTATCCAGTCAAGTATTGTTACAGGTCTGTCAAATTTTACTGCAAATGTCATCTGTTTCATAGTAATGCTGTCCCCCCTGCTACTTATCGTGATACTGCTACAAAGTAACTTTCCCTCTTTCACCCTTCCCCCTCACAGCTGAGTTGGTAGAAGAAATCAGACGCTTAAAGGCAGCCATTACACAAATGTTTATGGAAACGCATTGTTTAACTGTGGCTAACTGTGAGGCAAATAAATTTCCAGTCAAATACTGTCAAAGCCAGGTGTTATGAATTATTCAAAGCCTGTTTTGAGAGTTCACACAAGCAGAAGAGGTTCTTTGCTCTCTGATAGTCATGATGAATTCTATCTACATATCTGTATTACCCTCCTTTTTGGTTTAATTATTCTTAGGATTTTTTTTCTAGAATGTAATTAGATTTAAAACAATGTAAATGTGAGCTACTTCTAATAATTCACCTTTTAAGAGATTATACAAAACACATAATGCTATATTTAGCCATACAATTATGACTATGTTTAGTATAGTCAAATTTATCACAGGACTTCAGCAAATTAATACAACTAGTGGATTAAAAACTTACAGAAAGCATACTTAAATGTGAGAACAATCACAATTAGCAGTTACTTCACTGCTGCCATGACAGATAATCACCCAGGGAGTTTCAGTAGTTAGTCCTATTGTATCTATTTAAGACACGGAATCATTCTGTCCCAGATGATTCCCCATTACAATTTGCAATCTAAAGGAGAGGTCTTCGATCACTCACCCACTCACAATCAATTCCAAGCACTGGTCGCTTCTTCAGCTCCTTCTTCAGCAAAGGTTCAACACGATGCCACTCCTCCTGCTTGGAAACTATCACTATGTCTGTACCAAGGGACCCCTCCCTTGGTAAGGAAAAGGTGGGAGATCTGAAGAAGGAAAGCACCTCCTGGTCTTCTGCCTTAATCTGTTTCTCATCTCCCGAGTCTACAACTGCCTCCTCCTGCTGACTACTACCACGTGATTTTCCTTTCCGACGCTGGCTTGCCTTCCACAAAGCCAGTCCCCCTACTGCAAGAGCCAGCAGGGTCGCCAAAGCAATCGTCACTGCAGTTTGCTTGGGCATTTTTTTAATCCCCTTCTCCCTCTTCACTTCACCCGATCAGAACGGCATTGTAGGAATTCACTATAGCCTGCAAAGAGAAAGGGGACAGGTGGAAATTAAAGATAACTTAATTAAACGTGTTAGGTATTAAATATGCCCACTGCTGGTATCATAAANCAGAACGAGAATTGAGCCTTGCTTTGACAGCCAGGTCAGGGAAAAGCTGCAGCGGTGGTTACTGTAAGGGCCATTAAGCAAAGAAAAGGAGAGGTGGTTGCTGTAAGGGCCATTAGGCAAAGAAAAGGAGAGGCCGGGCTGGAAGCTGTTCACTGCATACACACCCCTGAGATAAGAATACACAGACAATAAAAGATTGCTGGAATCTATCAGAATGTAACATGAATACACTGAATGTACCTCTAGACCAGCCAATAAGAATGCAACCAATAATTTTGTATGTGTCTACTTCTACTATAAATGTAATTCCACAGGTACAGCTGGGGTCATTTCCCCTTGAGGAGCATCCCTGGAGACAAGTCTGGTTTTTAACCTCCTTGCACAAGAGAATAAATTTTGTACTTTATTTTTGAACCAGCTTGCCGTGCCATCTTGTTCTTAGATTCTTGGACCCTAATAGTTGCCTGGTTAGTAAGAAGAGACTGAATGCTGCTGTTGATCACCACCAGGAACTTTTATGGGAATCCATTGGTTTATACTTGTGCAACTAGATGCTTCCGATGATACTAAAAATGCCAGCAAATAAAACTCTCTAAGACTTGTTCTGGAGTTTTAGAAAGCAAGCACACTTTATCAGGCCTAGGCAAGGAGAGGACATAATTTCCATCAATCATATGCACTGAGAGAAGAGCTGGGGACAGAATGGATTTCCCACTTACATGCACATGTGATTTGAGGCTAGGAGAACTACTAAGAGGATAACCCTTGTTTAGCAGCTCCAGATAAAAACAAAGAAAGGACTAACACTTCAGGGTAAACAGAATAGGAATAATTTAGCAAAGCAACTGGCCCTTGAAAGATAGTGGAATAGAAACTGCTCACACTTAAAGAATATACAGGATGACAGCTGTTTAGCTAAAGCAACATATTTCTATAAGCCTTATGTAGGAAGGGGGCTTGTTGTTAAAAGATTTCTGATAAGCAGGACAAGTCATCTGGACCTGTGATAAGAGCGAAAACAATACTGACAAAAATGGCAAGGATCTGGAGAACACAGAAACAGATTGAAGCCAAAGGAAGTTAAGACAACTTACTCCATCCCTGAGAAAATCTTTCCCAGGCACAAAACAGGAAGAAGACTCTTCTCAAACTCATTATAATAAAAAGCAGGAAAGGTTATGAATATGTATAGGTGTTTTGGGAATACGTGAGTTTACTGTATAAAGCCAAGACAAGTTGCCATGATGGGCACGCACGTTGTTTTTGAGAAATAATTCTCCCATGTGTCTCAGCACTGAATAAACATACCTACTTTATAACTTTATAAGTTATAGAGTCTTGATTCTGCATGTCACATGGATAAATTTTCCCAGAAACCTTATCCATATTCTATTACTTTCCAAGGACTAATTTTAATACAAACTTCACAACAGTCAAATCTCTTGCTACTTTGGAGCTTGTTCCAGCTTGTTCTGCTTGACTTTGCACTTTAGAGCAAAAGACTGCAGAAGCGATCACAGAAGCAGACACATCTGCTCAGCGCAGATCACACAACACACAAGATGTTATCCTCTTTAAAGAATGGACAGTATCTGGAAAAAAACACCATTTAAAAGAAAACACGCTATCATAGGGGCAATCTGACAAACTTTCAATGAACATGATTATTCAGATAAACGTTAACTTCATCTTAAATAAGAAAATATTCCACTTGTAGGATACTTCTTGTATCACTACGGACCCTCCCATTTTGAAACAAAACACCCAGGGCTATTAGCAATGCTTTGCCTGGAACCAGACCAGCAGAAACAAGGACAAGATAGGAATAAACGCCTCCCTTGACACGGTACCAAAAAAAGGCATTGTCTGCTACACCCACATCGGTTCCAAGCAGCAAAAAACACCAATAAGGCAGTTTTCTCTCTGTCACAGCTCCAGACACCTGGAATCATCCCCGTCACCCGCACCAACCCGGTGGCCCGGGCCACCACGAGGATCTCACTGCCCGTTTGAGGCCGGCCCAGGGCTTCAAGACGAGGAGACACTCCCCGTGCTGCCATCCCGGCCCGCGGCAGCCCCGCACCGCGCCCGCTACCTGCATCCCCGCGGAACGGCTGCGTCCGGCGGCGGGAACGCTCCGGTGGGGTTATCGCCGCGCACACCCGGGAGGCTTAGAGGGGCGGACGCTTCCTCCCTCTATATGAACAGAGGGGCGAGTAGCTAGCGCCGCCATGTTGTACGGCGTTTACCCTAAGCTGGGGCTTCGGGGCGATAGCGAAAATGCCGGCAAATAAAGCTCTCGAAAGTTGGGTTTGGAGTTTTAGAAAGCAAGCAGCCTTTGTCAGGAGCGATCTGCATCACTGGTGTGACAATTGCTGGGGACAGGAGGGATTTCCCACTTAGAAATTTTCACAGAAATCTTACTTAGAGTCGGCTGTTGTGAAGTTCATAACAACATTAGTCCTCGGGAAAGTAATAGACTCTGTGTAAGATTTCTGTGAAAATTTGTCTTGCTCATTTGGAGCTGGCTGCTCACTGGTTGACCTTGCACTTGTGAGAAATACTATTCACCAGTAAAGTATTGAAAAGGACAGAGTCTTCAAAGGAAAACCAATAATATTTTTTATTTTACAATTGAGTGATGAATCCAATGCCCCAAAAGAGACATCCCATAGTTTTAGCCAAACATGTAAGTCCTTAAAAGGACATCTGTCTTTTGAGTTATCCACCCATGTCTGGAGATTCCCTTCAAGTTATCTCCTGATGCAAGACAACTATATCTCACAAATCAATTAAGCACATCAATAAATTCTCACAGCCCTAAGACAGGTTATCTCTTGACCTAAACCAGCTACATCTCATGGGACAATTAAGTATATCAGTGTATTTTTGCAACTCTAAGAGAGTGTTTATTCTTTAAGATTATTTATCCATTTCTGGAGATTGTCTGCGTATTATGTATTGATACAAGACAGATGTAGAAGGATGTTGAGACTTGGGAGA
>WAAB01020251.1:0-53076 GCA_013389865.1 Piaya cayana
TCTATGATTCTATGAAATACTAGATACTGAAAATCTAATGCTATAGATCTTCCAAATTACTGCTGTGCTAGCAACAGCTACTTTTTCTGCTATTGCTGCTTCAAGACTAAACCTATGACTTTCATTCCTATCTAATGCAAAACTAGTTTATTTGCTGATAAGTTTTTCAGCAATCTCAAATTTTACCATTTAAGTATATGACTTAAAATGTCCTCATGCACTATAGTTATTAGAAAGAATCCTTAGCGAGTAGGATAATAATTCCTTAATTTTAAATGTATTGAAATGCTAACATTGCATTATCTGTAAGCATCGTAACCTCAATCAGAATAAACAATTCAAATGGTTTGCCATAGAGTTCTATTCTTTATTCCTAAACTTTTGTTGTATTATTACCAGTTGAGCTTATTTTCTCCAACAGATAGTTTAATTAATTGTTATTGAAACCATCCATTTCAGTCGTAGTTAATGGGGACTAATTATTGTACTAAATACACTGATTATAACATTGCAAATAGAACAGAATGGGTTCTTGAAAAAACAGCTTCTTTTCTTTTGCCGTATAACTACTTTCCCTCTTGCTTCGACTCCATCTCACTTGTGTCTATGTTAGTCTCTAGTATATCCCAAAGAAACAATACCAGCTGCAGAAATCCACACTCCTCCAACTTTAGTATTATTAGGAAGATATTGCTGACAAACATTGAACTCCTAGTAAAGTTTCTTTTCAAAAATCTGCTGTAGTCATCTAGATCCATGTTTTTAGTAAGCTAAGTTTTGTGCTGTCTTTCTCTGACAGAACTTTATGGAAATGTGAGTATCACAGATCTTCCTTTTTCCTATCATCGTGATGATGATGAAATTCTATGCCCTCATTAGTGATGTAATATATGGAATGAATTCTGGAGGACTGAAAGAATAGAAAGCATAAAAGCAGGCACAGAAAGCAATTTCATATATTGTAGTGTGATGTTGTGACATCTCCGAAAGCATGTCTGACACCACTAAAAACTGAACAATGTTCTTATTCCTCAGAGAAAGCTTTTAAGCAGAGCATAATCATATTAGCAATCTCTCTTATGTCTCCTTTGTTAAACCTGAGGGAAAAGACTTATTGAAGATGCAACATTTTTAACTGTTATAATTTTCCCAAGGTCATTTTAGGAGACTGAAAGAATTAAACCATACACAGTGACATGCTGCTTGATTACACTTTTAACATCTCATCAGTGTTCTTCATTGACTTAACTTTTTTCACTACCTCTTCTTCTTTAAGTTATAGCTTCCGGTTTTTGCTTTCTATACTTTGAGATTTTGTTTCATTATACTGACATTCAGTCAAAGACAAAGAGTAGCAAAGGTGAATTAAAAAAACTCCTTGATAATCACGAAGACATGATCTTCATTCCCTCTTCTGACATATCTGCTCATATATTCATACAAGAGAGGCCAGAGAGGCATAACTGGTGGAAAAAAATAAGGTTAGCAGTACTTTTTTTACCCATGCTTGTAATCCCTTGGCTTTTAACAGATGAGAATGATGAATTACCATCAACACAAGACAGCTTTTTGATGTGTCCTCTTGTACATGAAAAACTAAGCTGAGACCACCTGAACTTATTACTCTTGAGATTTGGAACAAGTATAAAAAATGGTTTTGTTTTGGACTTGGTAGGCCTCAGAAATGAAAATGCCAGTATGTCGAGGACAACACATCAATCTAATTTGCTACCTGCATTCCCAGTCCTATTCTTTCCCTACTGAAATTGTTGCACAGTATGTGATGCAACATCAGCTGTATTCCACTATTAAGTTGTAGTTCTTTTTAGGAAGTGAATGTTTGTCTTTCTGAAATAAGTTTCAGTTGCAAAAGCTGCAGGTGCAAACAACTAGTGAAATACTCATTTATTAATTTTAAAGTAATTCTAGGAACCTATGTCATTAAAGGAGAGATGTAAAATTAAATGAGGACTTCCAGTTAAATCACTCGATGTCATCAAATAACACTTTTTTTTGTTCTTTTCCCTAAAGAACAATTTGATATTTTACAGTGAGATGGTTCTGCTTTGTTATTTTCCCATATATCTAGATTTTTTTTAAAGTTACTTAAAGTAGCTTATAGGCAAGATGTTTGGGAAGCTGTGATTACATGCAAATATTGTTTCTTCCTACATTCATCCAACTGCATGACAAGAATGATATCTGATCCCTTCTGATTGGAATAGACATAATGGAAACAGGATTTTCAGTACACACAAAGTAGATACAGAAGAATTTCTAGGTTACAGAATGATTACACAGTTTCTCATTTCTATACAAGGATTCATTGGATAACAACAGTATTTGTATCCGTATTTTTTAATTATTTGAGAATTAGGAAAGGTCCAGTTGTCCTTTACTTAAATATGTTTGTAAAAGGTAATTAGCTAAGGTAATGGGGTGACAATGTACAAAACTGATGATCACTTAAAATCCTGCATATCTCTTTATTTCCTTTTACTTAGGTTTCTTATATTACAACTTCAGTACACTGCCGCACTATCAGCTTTCAAGAGTAATAANAAGTAGATACAGAATAATTTCTAGGGTACAAAATGATTACACAGTTTCTTGTTTCTATACAAGGATTCATTGGATAACAACAGCATTTGTATCCATATCTTTTAATTATTTGAGAATTAGGAAAGGTCCAGATGTCCTTTACTTAAATATGTTTGTAAAAGACATCTCTTTTCAAGTACATGATATCTTCCATCACTAGCTAAGGTAACGGGGTGACAATGTACAAAACTGATGATCACTTAAAACAAAATCCTGCATATCTGTTTATTTCCTTTTACTTAGGTTTCTTACAACTTCAGTACGCTGCCGTACTATCAGCTTTCAAGAGTAATAAAACTTAGAGGTATTTCATGTATGATAGTTTCTTTGCATGTGTGCTGTTAAATGTGTAGTCTAATTAAGAACATTGATACAAATTTCAACTTGAAATGCTATGCATTAATTGAGCTCCACTTAAACGAAATTGTACTGTTATAATACATACATACTGACTTTGCACTGCACCATAATACAGAAAAATGTTACATAGAAAGGCTATGTTTTATCATTATTTCCTTGTGTCATAACTAACTGTGAAGTTATCCATGAACGTTGCAATTAACTGCTGTGAAACATTAGTAGAAGCAGCAATAACACATTTGATACAACATAGGCTAAATTTAGGCTCCATCACTTTTCTCTTATCAATTCACTGAGGATTATTGATATTTACTGAGGTGAATATCATTATTTGTTATTCTACAGAATAAGTGTTCATTTCAAATATTATTTTCCTGGGAAAATAATTCTTCATATTCGCTGAAATACAAAACTACACATGTATCTAAACTCGATTGCATATCTCATAAGAATTAATATCAAGCCTTTGTGGGAGAGTCTAACACAACAAGCTATTGTAGAAAGCATGGTACACGCAAACATTGTATCATGAATCCCACTTCTGTGGAAGGATATCTAGCAATCTGCCGAAGGCATATCACAATGCTTTATCAATTTATCTATTGATAAATTACATGAATCGTGCAAGCTGAACAAAAATTCCACTTGAATAATTTATAGATATTTCATACAAACCTTCTATTAAATGCAGCCTATTGCAAAATAGAAGGTATTAAAAACAGATTGTATGTCATAGTTTTACTTCCAGGTAATGAAGAGGAAAAATATCTTTTTGTATTTAAAATTACAGTTCTACTGATTTGACACCTAAAGTATTTCAGTCAAAGAAATAAAACTTTATTACACTTGTACATTTTCTAAAACTGCTAAAATGAATAGGCTATTTAGGCTTGTCTAAATGAGGATATCCATGCCAAGCCAGATTACACTTGCAGATATTCAGACATACAGCTGGGTAAGCACCAAAACATAACTATGCTAACAAAAATATATGTAGTTAGTGTTGCAGTGCAGCACCTAGCCAGAAGCTAAGCAGTATGGAGTCATTCTTTCACCCTTCTCCATCTGGTGAAATAAGAGGGAGAACTGGAAATGAAATTAAAACTCATGGGCTGAGATAAGGACAGTTTTAATGGAACAATAAAAGACATGATGGTGATGATAATATTAATAATATAAAATAAGATATTAAAGTATAACCTCTTGCTACCCAATTATTAGCCCATCCCAAGCAGTGGTTTCAGCAAGCGCAGTGATAAAAGTGAGCAGCAATCACAGCAAAAGCAGCAAAAGCAGCAACCAGTTTGGGCAGAACACTGAACACAAATCCCAGGTTGTCTGCCTGCCCACTGACCCAACTCTCATTTTTACACTGAGTGTGATACTATGGTATGGAATATTCCATTGGCCAGTTTGGGTTAGCTATCCTGGCTCTGCACCTGTGCACTAGCAAAATATGGGAAACTGAAAAATCTTTGATTTCTTAGCCACAACTAAAGACAACAGTGTATTAACAACATTTCCCATATAAAATCTAAAACCCAGCAGCTGCTGGAAAGAAAATTAACTCTATCCCAGTCAAACATAAATACTACCTGACAACAACTAAAACAATATGTGTGTCAACATTATTCTCATATTAACCCCAAAGCACAACAGCTGATGGGTAAGAAAGTAACTCTGTCCCAGCTGGAACCAGAACAGTTAGCTAGGCTATCAGTTGACTGAAACTTTGAAGAACTCAACCACCTCAGGTCCTAAAAGGAATCTAAGCTGTTAAATTGAGATTTATTGAGATTTAGGTGTAAATTGAAAGTATCCATATCAAGGGAAATGCTGAAACACCTTTCTCATCTGCAACCCCCAGGAGCTATTTCTTCAAAAGAACTTACTAGATACATAAATTCCTCAGATCCATAAATTTTTGTTCCTGTACATGCCCAGATTTTGTAATAAAAATCAGATTTATTAAAGTTTGACAAACAATCGGGTATTGTAATTAAGAATTCCCCTGAAGACAAATACTAGAGCTTGAGCTTCTTTCATTCATCTGACATGTTTATTTTTTACCTGAAAATCTCCTGCGTGCCCTCAGTACTATGTTTTATCTTTATCTCAGGCTGTGATAATCAATACAACCAGATGTCCTGGGGAACTAAACCTGTTTGTTGAATAGGCATTGTCCTCAAAGGCCCAAATATAACCAGTTTCAACACAGGGTATGGTCACAACAGCTAGTATTGGGGCAGTGGCCTGTTATAGAAAAGTCAAAAAGTCAGCATGTATTCACCGTAAAGTTGCTCTGTATCCTGACACAATTTAAGTCTGTATCTTTCTTTATCCTAGAGACAGTTCTAACTACCAAGCTTATGTATTTCTATATTTCCTCTGGTTAAAGCCTTACTTTATGAGGCAATGAGTTGTTCTCACATGCTGCTGAGATGCCACATCAGTCAGAGTTAAACAGTTGATAACACGTACTCAAAAACTTCCTAACTGGGACAGAATTTCAGCTCCTGTTTACAGAAATGCCTGTGTGAGTGAAAGTAAATTGCTAGTCATACAAAGCAAGCTGTTTTCTTGCTGTGAAAAATAGATACAAATACAGTGTATGAAAACACTCCTGTGTATGCGCCCTTGAGTCTTCATTCTCAGCGTAAAACTGCTTGACTGAAATAGGACCTAGATGAGGTGAAACTATAGTTCTTTATATTTGATTTAAATTTTCCATTAAGAGCACAGATAATCCACTCATTTGATTTACAAGTATATTATTCATTTGATCAAACTACTATATGCTTAAGGACATACATAATAGATATATAAACAGACACAAATTTTAATAGCTTACTGAGTTCACATCTTCCCTTTCATATCTGATTTATCATCTGTTTGCAGACATGTGCAGAATTATTGTCTTTCTTATTTGAAATGTACCAAATAGCAGAATTTTATACAACCATGACAGTCATGGTTTTGTGTCTCCTGTCACATACCATAAATTACAACACAGAGGAAGCTCAGTAAATAATTATAATAATTGCTGTATCCACAACAGATTTCATCCAAATCTTATTCAGCCTGCAGCATGGAAACTTCTTTCCATTGTGTAGTTAACATTCTACGCTGTCGTTCTCAGCATCTGAGGTCTCATAAAAACCTTCTTAGGCACATTACATTTTCTCCAGAAACAAAGCTATAGTATTTCTTGCCCTTGTGTTTGAAAGATAACCTTCCTAATATAGGCTCAAAATTCAATAGCCCTTATTCAGATAAGAAATCCTGCTGAAGTCAATGAACTGATAGTATAGACTAAGTCATAACTAGGCTTATTACAATTTTATTTAGTCAATAACTCTCAATAAAATTTTATTTTAAATTATTGAAGAAAATATCATTATAACTTTGAGTTTAAAAGTAACAACAAATCCTTACAAGTGAAAGAACAGAAGAATGTAACCACTGCTCTCTCTCCAGCCTGAAATATATCAAATGCAGCCTTCTGTTGGTTCAAGAGAGACACAGAACTACAAAGAGGAAGAGAGTGTGAGAGGATGAGGCTTGAACAAAGGTGTTTCAGGCAGGATAACATGTGGAAAAGGGACAGATGAAAGTAACAGTTGAAAACAATTGAGTCTAAGTTAAAAAAAATGAACTATTTTCTGCAGAAAAATTAAAGAACGATAAAGTTTGAATTACAAATATTACCATGCTACATCTTAGCTGGACCAGATATCCCAGTTTTCACACCACGTTCTACAGACCTGAAGTGTTGCACACAGTACTTCTTTATTCTAAGTGCCCCTCAGTACCCTTCATCCCAGCAAGCCAAACTTGGAACAGCTGGAGGTGACAGCTGTGGACCTTTGTTCAGCCTCAGCTGGAGCAGCAATCAGATGCCTGCAAGGCAATAGCAACCCACAGTTGCAAAACTTATCCCTCAGAATCCCTTCCAAATTTATTAGAAATATAAATTTTCTTTCCTCCCTAATAACCTTCAGTAAGACTATACATAAACCCAAAATGTGCTACATGCTAGGGGCATAGCCAGTCAGCAGTGTTGAACTATACTCTGAGACAAACTTAAGGAATATCAGAAAATGAGAAGCTGAAATTTTCAGTCTCAAATTTAGCAATTTGAAAATTTGACTGTATCTCCTACTTGCTAAATACAAAAAATGAAGTTGAAGTAGCATCAGATAACGGTTTTGATACAATTACCTTGGAAATCAATGAGTGTCTTTCTTTTGACTTCAGCAGAATTGACACTAGTCCAACATCCTCTCAGTCTATTACTTCTGCTCTCATTCTTCTTTCCTCCACCTTCCCTTCTAACCTTCTCCAGCTTCTCTTCTGTCCAGCCCCTCCTTCTGCTTCCAAGAAGCATCATATCTATGTAAGAGAATCTAAGTCCTTGGCATTTAGCTATACTGATTATTATAACATGCCAAATTGAAATTCCTTTATTTTGGTTACATTTTTTTTCCTAAATTTTTTAATTAAAGGGGAAAAAAGCACTGAGCAAGCATTTCAAAGTATAAGTAATGTACAGGTATATACAAATACTTCATTTAGTAAAATTAACCCCTAGTCTTTAAAAGTCTAGGCCTGTTTCTGTGATTTAAGTAAGAACTCTGCAGGTAATTACTTGAAAAAACTCCAAGACTGAGATTATTTCAAGATATTGAATGCTTAACTTTATTACATTAAAAAAATTGGAAGACATCTGTCCAGAGACAGCCTCTGGATATTGTATGCCTTATAATTAATAAAAGAAGATCGACTAATTGAGAAGAAAATTGAGGGCTAAGATGTGTCATTCTCAGTAAAACCAAACCGTCAAGTCTAAATTAAATATTCAGGATGATAAACATTGTGAGAACATATTTACTGGGAGGAAAAAATCCCACCCCATTCTGCTGAAACACACACACACAAAATGCTTTGGATTATTTTAGAACACAATCCACAAGGGGTTTTTAAATTTGTCATGCAGGTAACTTATCATTTATAATTTTAAATAAATAATTGAAAGTTACCTAAGTCCTTTAAGTGAAAAAGCTTCACTTAATGGGAAAAAAAAAAAGTAAAGATGTACAGGTTTATGACTAAAGGTACTACTTTTTAAATCTTCTGAATCCTGAACCTAATGATAACTCTAGAGTAAAATAACTTCTTTATGTAATAGTAAATACTGTAAAAGTACCAGTAATCTTACCACCAAAAGCTTTGTTTCAAATGTCAGTAAGTATTCTACTATTTTAATAAATCAATTTTTTTCACCCTTAAGAAAACTTCATTTTCTAGAAAAACAGTTTTTAGTAAAGTGTGATTTTCAACTCTCGATATACTATTGTAGTTACAAAATAGACTTGTATATTTATTCCCATAATTAAATCTAAAGAAACAGAGATTTATCTTCCAGGGAAGTTTAATTGTAATATTTTTCACTTTACAAATAAATAAAATTCTACTTTTATTTTCTCATCTTGCTAAATATTCTGTCATATATTTTTTAGTATAATGCGATACTAGATTAATAGGGAAAACTCTACTTTCAGTCTCTCAAGAGTTACTACCACGACACTGGAAGAATGTATTAGTTTGAATTTACCCAGTATTTAAGTGCATGAAATATTTGTCTCAGTTATATTGATATTGAGCTCCATTTGTCCAATAAAGCTCAAATTCTTACCAATATCTTTACATAAAATATGACCTAAAAGTTAATATAATATTTGAAATGTTTGAAAGGCATGATGGGGAAATGATGACACACACATGCCACCAACCTCAAAGAAGAAAACATGTTAAATCCTATGAAAACTAAGAAATCTATGAGAAGAGTAATAAACCATTGAACAAACTAAGAAAAAGAAGGGTAAACAAAGATGATTTAGTGCATTACAAGTGCTAAAAGACCAGATTCAACAGGCTTTAATGACATAAGAAATTGAAGAGATTTCTGCCAGATATTTCTATAATTAAATATATTGAGGAAGTATGATGATATATACAGCATAATTGAAAAACAGCAATGAATGGCAATTTTAAAAGACAAAATGGGTAAGGTTGGTAACTGGCACAGATCTTGTTACTTCTATAGCCCTAGTTCTGTTCTAAACCATTTAACATCTCTTTAGTGTTCATTTTGTAATCCAGTAATGCTAACTTTTCACAGTTTATGAGCCATGGCCATAATCCATATTTTTCATGCTAGGGAAATAAAAACACTGTCTGCCAATGAATTATATAACCTCACTTACGCACACTCCTGTTTGGGGCTTTTTGTCATTGCTCACTTAGGGTTTGCATGACATTTTATAAGCATGCATTTACAAAGATTAATACTAATCTGAATTATCCCATCTACTTTGTAATTCATAAAATATTTCAAGCAGTAGGAGATTTTAAGTGCCAGTGCTGATCACTTTCCTTTAGTAGGGATTTGGTCTAAAATCCAATTGATAAAAAATATCAAGTACATCTCTACAGCAATTATGCTATTGTTTTCTATTCTTTGTTAACATTTCAGTTTTAATCCATATCTGTAATTTTAACTTAAACTAGAAGTAAGCTTCATAATCAGCAGAACTAGGAACAAGTTCAAGGCCAAACTTAAAGTGCCTATATCTATACTGCTATAGTAAGAGGGAGCCAGCGAGCAATGCTAAAGGTTGTGCCTCTGTATTACTTAATTTGTGTAACTCCTAGGTCTCTCATCTATGTATAGTGCATCTGAGTTTCTCAAGGAGCATACTGAGGCACAACTCAAGGCACTGATCACTCTAGGAACTGCTCTCAAAAGGCACTATGTGAAGAACAGCATTCACATTATTTCTGAAGGTATGGCCTGTAGAAAAAAAAAATCATAATTGAGTATTTGGAACTCAGGTGCAACCTCTAGATCCAGCACATGATCATCAAAGCACATGATTAATAGCAAGTCTGAGAATGATTTATAGAGACAGATAGTGCTCAACAGCACAGCAGTAAGCCAGTGTGTACCCCTAGGTTCTGGGGACAAGGACTAGTTATTGAATAAATTTTGTTCAGCTTCAGAATCACAGGTAACAGCTACAACTAAGATGCATTTGCTATCTTTGAGAAAGGGTGTCCAAATCATAGAATCATGGAATAATAAACTTTCAAGATAATTTAGTCCCAACTTCTTTGTCATGGGCAAGGGCACCTTTCATTAGATCAGATTGTTCAAAGCCTCATCCAGCCTGGCCTTGAATTTTCCCAGGGATAGAGCATCCACAACTTCTATGGGCAATGTGTTCCAGTAACTCACCACTATACCCCCTGATAAAGCGTCCCTCCCCAGATTTCCTGTAGGACTCCTTTGAGTACTGGGAGATAACTAGAAAGTCTCCTCACAGTTTTTTCCAGGATAAACAACAAACTCTCAGTCTGTCTCATATGGACAGTGCTCCAACTCTCTGATCATCTTTTTAGCCTTCCTCTGAACTCACTCTAATGGATCCATGTATTTCCTGTGCTCAGATTTCCCAAACTGAATGTAGTGCGCCAGGTGAGGTCTCACCAGGGTAGAGGAGAGGGGCAGAATCGCCTGCCTCAACCTGGTGATCAAATATTGCAGCCATTTCATTTCCATGGTACAAGAAAGGATTGGGCTATACTGTATTGATTTTCTGTTTGTATCCACCTTTCTTCTGCATTGCTACACTGAAGACTCACACTAGAACAACATATGGAATAGCAGCTAGGGGATTGTGAGACTAAAAGTAAAAGACATGTCAAACCTACTTGAAAACTCTATTGGTACCTCTGGACTAACATCCGCACATCTTTCACACGGATGTTGATAATGCAAGACACCAGTAAGAGGATAGGCTTTTCATAAGTTCTACATTCAGAGTGGAAGCAATCAAAAAAAAAGAAGCCAAACCTATGGAAACTGTATTTCCCTCCTCCAAAAACTACGTAGCAGACCCAGTTGCTAAAGCAACAGTTTGCAAATCTCTGATGGGGTGAACAAGCCAGTACATCACCTGAAACTGGGAGAAAATTACTGCACTTGAGAGCAGAATATGCAGTGCGCAGCAAAGCACTGTATAAATAGGAGTTACACATGTGGTAAAATTCTCAGATTTAAATCAACAAAACATCCAAATTTACAAAACCAAACTCACATTTACAACTTTGCATCACCAAGAAGAATGTAACAGTGAATCCAGTCTCAGATAGTCCTCTTTATTTGTATGGTCTTCTTATAAATAATGACAACCTTCCTGATGCATTTGCTGAAGTCCTTATTATGTCATATGAACACTTTTTTTCATTAAGTACTTACTATTATTTTTATGTGTAACATGCATACTTACATTTACCTGGGAACTGAAAATAGCATTTAACATCATGGAATGCTCAGATTATCATATTAATTAAAGTTGGGAGTTCAGTACTGTATCCATAATATATTGTTACTTGCAAACTTTTTCTTAGGCACAATGGTAAAGCTGATTGATTACAGTTTATAATAGCAATAATCCCTGCAATATCATTCATTAGCAC
The DNA here is from genome assembly GCA_013389865.1 of Piaya cayana. Lineage (NCBI taxonomy): Eukaryota > Metazoa > Chordata > Aves > Cuculiformes > Coccyzidae > Piaya > Piaya cayana. The sequence continues at coordinate 11,503 of WAAB01020251.1, forward strand.
AGTTAACAAGTAATTTGCTGGAGTTTTAACTGCCCTTGGCTTTCCCTCAAGCTGTTCACAAACTGATCATTAACTGCTGGTTACAATTGATTTCTCAGGGCCCTATTTAAAAGAAATTTCATTTCAAATCAACACCCACAGAGCCTTATCTTGATTCCATAAACAAAACCATTCTATACCTTAGCAACAGACCTTTTATTCTTTATTCCTTATGGCATACCTTTTCAGGGATGTGCAGGGATGTAAGCTTTATGGCTAAGGGCTAAAGTAAAAACCAAACCCCTGCTATTCTTTATTCCAGAAGATCAAGAGGTAGGGGAATCCAAAAAGGAAGAGCACTCTATTGACATCTAGTGGAAAGAAAGGAGACAAACTAAATGCTCCAACAGGCAGCCTGCAGTTTATTTGATTTCATATATTTCTTCTTGTCTGAAATATGCTTCTGCTAACACCATAATGAAAATGTATCTTTCTGATCATAACAGTGCATAGGAATCATGTAGCAATTAAATGTATGCAAACAGGCAACAACTTTCTGTTGCCAGCTGCAAAAGTGGTGGTCTTTATTTTTAAAAAAAAAGACAGGAGACTATGCAGAAAAATGTTTTCTAAAAGGCAACAAGTTATGTGTAAATTAAGAAAAAGTCATTTAAGAATCACTTCTAGGTTACAGGACTTCTAGTTTAGAGAACCTACTGAAATCTTGGTAAAAATTTAAAAACACACAGAATGACTAGTGCTAGTAGTAGCGAAGAAAAATGGTGAGTCGGTAGCATAACAAGAAGGAATGAGGGATTATCCCTAACAGCAAGGTGTGTCACATCACCAAAATGTCAGCAGGAGGGCTTTAGTACATAGCAAGTCTGGGAAATCCTAGTAATGAGGTACATTTTACTACAGAAGCAGAGAAAAAAACAGTTGACTTAAGTGTTGCCTTATTATAAAAAACAACCATGAAGTAGTTAGCAGTTAGAAGCTGTAGGTTATCCCCTTAAGTACTTTCCTACATTCCCCTTTTCCCTCTCAAATAAAAACATTGTTAAGTCAAGCAAGGAAAAATAAGAGTTCACTATGCATCAGAAAGCATGTTTTCCAGTGTTTGCCTGTGGGATTTAAGTCTGCAAGAAAAACTTGAGATTGGAACACTTGATTCCAAATAAGGGCTGACTAAAAGGTAATATGGAATTCAAATCTGGAATGATCCTACTACTGGACATAAGTTACTCCATGACACTCTTTTCTTTGCAATTCCTTATTAGACCATTTTTTCTTCTCCACTTATCTACATATTTTATTTCCAATGCATGAGATCTCTGAAAGTACTGAAATGTTACTTCCTTCCTCTACTCATATTAAAATGACTACCGTTCCATTCATGCCTTAATTTTTCAAACAAGTCTAACTCATGACTAGTTCTCCTTACCTCTGGCTATACATAAGATTCCCTGTGAAAAGCCACAAAGTCATCTCACTCCCATCCTTTACAATTCTGATTGACAAAAGAATACAGAAGTTATACAGTCAGAGGCCCTGGCTACAGCTTTAAACTTAGACCAGAATTACCCCATATTCTCTCTACTCCTTCCCTTTGTATTGAGGGAACTGACTAACTCTACCACCATGTATGGAAGACTTCTATCTCAAGGAAAGAATTCTGGTATTAACTCTTGTTTATTAGCTCCAATTCAAGACTTTAAGTATTCATTTTACTCTGTCAAAGTCATTAATTCTTCAGTGCAAAGTACCTCTCCTGTTCTTGTTCCTCCAGCCAATGTTATGGTGTATATATTTGTTATCTGTTGCCTTGACAGCTTTACCCTCCTCCGATACTGCCTCTCCACAATCATTTGTGCATTTTTCTCAAAGTATCAAAGTTAAATGCATCATCTTGTTCTGGAAAACCAGTATTAATTTCCTGTCCTCTAAACTTTTGATCATCTTATCACATTCATGTGTAGCCATGTCCAAATTCCCTGTAACATTACCCCGTGTCTGATACCTAATCTTTTTTCTTAAATCTGCTGTGAACATCCATCTCTTCTTCACCTTCTGAGTGCTTCCTTTGCTCCTTTAAAAAACTTCATACTTCATTTTTATACAAGTCTATTTAGTATGCTTTTAGCTTCAAACATGCCTTGGTACCTTTTCCACTACTTCTTTTGAAGGAAATTAGCTTTTGCTTTTCACAGAGAGGCCAAATAGCTTGCTCCTTTAAAAGGAAAAAACCCATAAAAACAAAAAGAAAAAACCCAACCAAAACCAAAATACAAAAAACCACCACTTTTTGTGATGCAAAGTTTATTTATAAAGTCAAACACATTTTGCTGGGAGGGACACAAATTTGGATTCTGAATTGATCCATAACATATAGACTACTTGCTGAAGATGTGCTGTTGTTCATAAACAAACCATTAAAGCCGAAAAAGAGAATATTATTATGGTTAAAGCATGTGTAAGTGACCTTATCTTTATGACTCACTTTAAATACAATTGCATTACACAAAATACATCCCTAGTAATGCCCTCATCCCGATAATCTACCAGATTAATGAATTACATTCTTCTGTGTATGTTTTTATCACCAAGTGGATCTATGATTCCAGTAACAGAGGAAGACAGTGACCTTTTTCAGCAGAAGTAAATATCCTCAAGGTTAATGTCTTTTGAATGGAAGTGGGAAATTAGGATTTGAACTTCCTAATTTCAGGAGGAACAAGGAACTGAACCTTCATCATCCCTGTCTCAATCAGCCCTCTAGCACCTGGACTTCTTCATAAATTTGGAGATTGCTAAACACTTTCAGAGTGCATGTGTCAAGAATGTTTAAGAATGCCAACTCTAATAGATACCTCAGGGAACAGAGTCAAATGAAGAATAATTTCTCTGACTCGGCTGAATTTAGGTTTATGTATCAGAACACTCCATAGATCAAGGCAGACAAACACCTTGGCAAAGTTAGGAGCATAACTCTCTGTTTATGTAATTTTAGAGTTAAAAAATAAACTTCATCAGGAAAAATCAGTAAATAAACCAGGGCTTTCTTTCCTTTGTGTCTCGTCACTGTGAATTCTTTGTTATTGTGTCAATCCACTGCAAAAAACCAGCTAGAATCTATTTCATATCATTAAGATTTTTCTGTGTTGCTGAATTACTATCGCTAATAGTGTTGAATATGAGAATAAAGACCAAGGTTCTACTTTTCATTCATGATCTTCCCCAAGTTTAAATTTTATATTACTTCAGAGATTTTTTATGTTAGAAATGTAGCATGAATACCTTGGACTTCAACTACTCCATGATATTGAAAAACTGCATACATAATACTTTAGAATATATTTTTCAAATCAGCAAGGCAAATTTATATCACTTTACTGGGGAAACAATTAACTCTTTAATTTGTTAGTTTTGTTTGTAGTCAAAAGAATTCCAAGGCCCTTCACTTACAGTCTTTCCTATCTCTAAAAAGAGTGTTCTTTATCAGCATTCTAGGAGTCAGGATTTTCAGGTGCCAGGAGATCAATCTTCAACTCATGTGAAAGGCAGCAGGAGCTTGAAGTTAAGCATCAGGTATCAAGAAAGCAATAGCCAGGTGTCAGACAGAGCATGTAGTTCGACATAAGGATCAAAAGATAAGATGGAGTTACTCCTCAAAGAAACCATTCTAATTTTGGTATATTTTTGTTAAATTTTAGCCTTATTTCTATAGTCAAACTAGAATTGTTTTAATAAAGTTTAATCGCATGTATTTTAGCTGTTTGTCTGTTGTCTTCAAATGCTTCTGAAGACAAAGGTTAATTTCAACTGTATTTCACAAAAGGTCAGTAATTTCTGATATGCTTAGTTCTTCAAGGTTTATGGTAAGGAGTAGAAAAGTATTATAATAGAAGAGAAAGCCTCTCAGTGTTCCAGTTCTCAAAAAGCTGCACTTTGAGTTCAACAGGACTTCAAACAGATATCATAGAAAAAAATGTTGAAGAGAGACATTATGGAAGAAGCAACTTCTAGAAGACTGCCTGATTTACTTTCAAACTTAACTAGAACTTTGAGTTGTCAGAAATGTGTTAGTAAATTTATCAGTGTCATAACATGAGCTCTAGTCTATGTACCTGGTTATCAGCTGAAATAGGGGACATATGGATACAGTACCTGTTTCAGAAATGTTCAAAGATTTTACTAGTGACTATATAAGTAAATTTCAGAATAACTATTGAGAAGGAGAATCACAGTTCAAGACTTTTCCTTTCCCAGCAGGATTCTCCAGCCACTCCCTAGGCAGATAAAACAGATATAGCCAGATGGTCAGCCTACTCCCATATGGGATGTGGTTTTGAATAATTTTAGGTGAGGACAAGAAATGAATTTTCCTCTTCTGCCATCTGGGCAGCAGTTTAGCTGCCTCATTCTCACAGATACAGTGAGCACTATTTCTTCCAGCCCAATTTAATGAAAATAACATCTGAGCAATATTTGCTAACAGTCCACCTTTGTCACAATGTTAAGTTAATAGTGAAAAATATTTTCATGTCAAACATAGCGATATTTTGGAAGAGATATTTCTTGCTTTGTGTTTTGATTGAGCTTAGTTATGAAGTGATCTCTGAACTGCTGAGCTGTAATAAGATTGGCACAGTTCTAGGCATGCACAAAGAAATAATTGCAATGTTTTAAGAAATTTAAAGCAAGGATACAGGGAGTATCTTTAATATAGACAGGCAGAGAGTTAGAGGGAAGTTGATTAGGAATTTTTAGAATCACATATTTTATACTGTGCATGTGGTTTTCACTCTGTTCTCATTGTAGATTACAGAATCTTTTTTTTAAAAAAAACAAAACACCTGAAAAATGAGATTGTATTTCTGGATGGTGCTGCTGGGTGTTGCCATAATGATTGATGAAGTTCAAATCAGTATCTGGCACATTTTTCCCTGCTCTGATTCAAACAGATATCTAAAGGCACCTGTGGATCCTAAGACTTCATTGAAAGATCTGTTGCAGACACCTGTGCATAATTAATGCTGAATAGAAGCCTGTAATATCATTGTTCAGCTCATTACATTTGAAATCTATGTAAAATGAATCATTGCACTGAAAACTACTTGTGTGGCTTAAAACCAGCTTCAGAAACTCTGTTACATAATGCCTTATGATGGTAATATATCCACTTCTGAACAAGACAGGATCCAAGTGCTCTGTTATGATCATCCTATTTCTCTGGTGAAATACATGCAAAAGATCACCTTTTTCTTCTCCTTTTACTGTCTCTTCATAGTTCCATACAAGGTTTTCCAGTGACCTTAGGAATAACATCTCTGTTAGTATTTTGCATACAAAAATAGACTGAGTACATTAAGAAAATAAGATGTAATCAGTCCCTTCATAGTGAAGTGAGAAGCAACAAAAAGTGTGACAGTATAACATAACAGTTTGGAGAGAAGAAGGTCTGGCAGATTGGAATGTTGTCTGAAAGACACCAAGCAGAGACTTGCTGAAGGCCCCAACTTTCTTGTATACCCAGCAACGATCACAAAATGCTGAGGTGAGCTGAACAAGAAAGTTTTACATCATTCAAGGAGAACAGCATGATTGCTCAGCCATCTCTTACAAGAGGTAGAGGTGAAATGGTGTGTGTATCAGAATGCCATAAAGATTGATGGCATCTGCTGCTTCCAGCTGTATGTATCTGCATGTAAACCACTTGCAGTGTGAAGTGATGGAAAACAAAGGCTGTTTGCCTAGGAAAGGTACTTTAGCAGGCTTAATTTCCATAGCTTATTTAAAACAGATATAGCAAGAATGTCCCAGAGAAATCATCTAGGTCATGATAAGAATTCAAAGCCACAAAACTAAATAAAAAGCAATTATTAGCTACATTGCAGTAAGCAAACAGTAAAGTCTTAAGTGATCAATACTTGACAAGAGACATGTCACAAACTTCATGTATAGGTCAGGCACACACAAAGTTTTTCAAATAAATCGACTGACTTCTGGACAAGGCACATAAAATGTCACTTTTTATCTCTCAGTTGATATTTTTCTCAGAGAGTAGAAAAAATAAAAAATCACCTCCCTGAGAGATTTGATCGAAAAGATAGTCACTCCTGATACAAGTTTAAGGGGGAAAACTGCAATCAAGTGGAAATTTTTGTCAGTACCTTAATCTCTGATTCGTAGAAGGTTGTGCTTTGGGATATTTGGTATGTCTGAGAATTGCCACCAAAGAGCCCTTCTGTTCTTTAATGGCTGCACTAAATCTTAACAAACGTGAGCATGAAAACCATTGTGCTGTACTTGTGAGGCATATATCAAAGTTATATTTTTTTTAAAGCTTGGAAAGGCAGTTGAATCATGCATGCTCTTTATAGAGCTCTGATCAGGCTGATAAAGGCAGTTCAGCTTCAATAAATGCTTTTTAAGTGAATGTTTTGGAAAGTGAATAAGAAATTCAAAGCTCAAACTGTTGCCAAACTGCTCCCATAGCACTTTGATCACTTTGCTGCTGACATTTTGTTGAAAATGTCTTGTTTTTATTAAAATGTTGGCATCTGGGGATTCAGAAAGTTAACTGTAGTCACTGAAAAAATAATATACAGTAAAACCGAGTGACATAACTTATTAAGTACTTTGTACACATTTCTTAAAAAAGAAAACTTTTTCCTGTGGGGTCAAACACAGCTTTGCACTTCCCTGAAAAAAGTTCATATTGTTAAAGCAAGGAAAGTGCAGAAAATAAATCAAAAAACAGTGTTATGCCTGAGGCAATGCCCCTTCTCAAGTTATAAGGATTTGTTGTGAAAAAATGTAGTAATACAATAATATAAAATTAATAAACTATAAAAAAACTTATTAAATGGAGAGTGTGAATTTTCTCCATCACTCTTTTTTTAAATATTTATGTCAGATTATTTTCTGTTGAAGGACATCAAGGACAATCTCTTATAATTACCTTACTTTTCTCATTACACAGAGCCCACATATATCTTCAGCGGTATAAAGTTCCTTCTTTCTCAGGTATTTCAGCTTGTTTAATCTGTTAGTAAATTACCGAGATAGGCCTTGAATCTGACCTCTGCTGTATCACCTTAGACACATATGTAAAACCACAATGGGTGATTTTTACAAGATAAACTGCAATTTGCAACCATAGATCTAAAGCAGGAATTAAGTCCTCTGTGTTAAAATAACTCAAAATCTAACACATTTAAAGGACATCAAGTCATGACATGGTATGGCTCCATTCCAATAGAAAAAGAGACAAAGTCAGTCTATTTGTAAATGACTTAGAAATCCATTTTGGATTATTTTCCTTTTTATTCTAGATGGATTAATGGCTCAGAGAGGAGATAGAGAGATTATACTGTCCTACAGTGTCGCAGACTTGCTCACCTGGCACTTTTCACCTGCGGTAGCCGTTAGCCTAGAATCTCTCAGACCAGTGACCATTCTGCATGTGCACATCTATGACTCAGAGTAAAGCCTGATCAGAGTGTAATGAAACATCTGGAGTCTTCATTTTTTTACCTCTTTTCCAATGTTGAGAATGCACGCAGCTCAATAAAAACTAATCCTCTAGAAATATCTCAGGGAACAGATTATTTTATAACCATGCATTAATTACTGGTGACATGGGCATGAATAGATATTTTTATTATTATTAATTCATGCACATAAAAATATATTCTCTCAAGCTAATTTGCTTTTTAAGTTGCTGTGTTTTGAGGACAATATCAGGCAATACATTCTACTGAGTGCAACAGAAGCACTTTGTATGCATTGATCAAGTTTCAAATTTAATGAAGTTATGGAGTATCCTTCCTCTCCTTTAATGGTGGCAAGCAATAGGCACAAAGAAATTGAATAAATCCAGATTTTCACAACATGTGGAAAAAAAAGAGTTGTGACTAGAGGATATCCAGTTAATAAGATTCTCAATAGGAGGTCCAAATCTGGGGCCATCTGCTTCAGAAGCGGAAATAACTAGGCTTCGGATGAGAAATGTAAAATGTAATAGGAAGTCATGAAATTGTTTGCCTCCCATGATCGTCTCCTCTAAATTTCTAACACTCAGACTCCTTTAAATACTAAAATTTGAAGTTTAACCATTCTTTCAGAATAGCTTTGCATTATCTGTTGTGAGTTTTACCTGCAATTTATTTGCAAAAAGCAGAGTAAAGGGATCTTAGGCTTGATCAAATATCAACAATCTTCTGTTCCTAAAAGTAATAAATATCAACCAAAACCTTTTCACCATAATTTCATCTAAATGTAAGTATTTATTTAGTCCACAAACTAGCGAATAAATGACATTTATTTTGTGTTTTTCCTGAAACATAATGACAGTAGTTGGTTTGAGTTTTCATAAATTAGACTTGATATAGCAATGACAATGATAGTAATAATTACTAATAAACCCATTAATAAGAAAATTTCCATCTGCAAATCAACATTTAATTTATTAATACTAAGTGGTTTATACTAATTTATGAAGAATGACAACAAGAAAAATAATGGAACTATATTTCCCTAGAAGTTACACCAAGGTAGATAACACAAAACTACGTTGACTCTGTATCCCTTGTTTTATAGGTCATACCCTACAGGGCATCTAATAAAGAAAGGCCAGAGATCACTTTTTATGTTTTACTGTCAGTTGTATGTTCAAGTCAGGCACTTAACATTCATTCACAGTATCCCAGGCCCTGTGACACTGCGTGTGGCATGCTGGTGATTGGTTCTGTTCCAGAACCTCTTTACAAGCATCTCCTGACCCACACCTTTGCTTAAACACATGGTTACCACTCATTAGGTAAAGCCTTACTTAAAGTACAAAGGTACAAAGTTAAAGTAACACAGTAAGTAATGACACCATCCTTGAAAAGAGAAAGAAGGCATGCAGTGGTGGGCAGGGTTCAAGTCTTGGCTACTCATCTGGGGCTTAGGTTCTCCTTTAGTGGGAAATTAGTTCACATCTATCATTCCCTATCTCCTTTCACAGGTATGGAAGGATTATGGACCAGATATCTTTGTCTTAGCACATTGCAAGTATGCCTTCTTAAATATATTAATATCCAGTGAGCCGTGAAGTCTGTGATTTTTTTATTCTCTCTCTTAGAGCTGCTTCATAGGACTACTGAAGATCAGAAGAATTTCTACCATTCCAGAGGAGGGCAGAATTAATTAGAAAAGAGGTGAGAAAAGAACTAGAGAACTGATTGTTCATAGCAGATTGACATGGAAAACACAATCTTCCTAAGAAAAATAATCACCAGAGAGGAGGGGACTAAGATTTTACACAATTCGGTTAATATAGTTTCATGGTCTCTCATACATTTATTTCAATAGAGTTGAGAAAGATTTGAGGAAGAACTGTTTAATTGAAGAATGTATCAAACTTCCAAGAAGTTTTGTGTGAATAAAATACATTTTCACTTTGAGCCTGTGCTTTCATGAAAAGATTAGTATTCCCTTAATAAATAAAGGAAAAAAAAAAAAGATAAATACATTCTGACATGGATGAGGGCCTTCTAGCAGATATTTTATTTGCCTTGTGAAATTATTTGTTGTCACATGTGTTTATTAATTCCCAAGCACATGCTTTTAATTGTATAATCCTTATTAAGTAGGAAAATTTTATTATCTTTTTAAGAATAGTGATTATCTTGATTGGTGTAATTTTGTGGGCTAGCAATTTATTTCTTACCTACAATTCATGATTCACTGGAGTATTGAAATCAAATAAAAACCTTGTGAAATGAAAGTGTCCTTATTAAGAAGATAAAATTTTATATTATTAGTGGTTTTATTGAGTTTCCTGCATTGTTTTCTACATTTCTATGAAAACTGTAGATTTCTTAGCATAACCTCTATGTCCTTTTCACATTGATTCTGATGAACAGTTCTTAATCCTTGTTTTACAGCAACACCCTTGAGGAGCTGAGGAAATTAATTTTTCATTCATTGTGACAGATAGATTTAACTCTGTTGCATGGGTCCTGGATTTTAGAGAATACACTGAATTTAAATGCTTAGTAGAGATGCATACTCTCGTTTAGCCTACAAATATAAATAAAAAGTTCTTTGAGGGTTAATCCAGCACTGAAGAATTACTTTTCTTCACTGTATTGTCAACATTTCTCTTTTAAAATAAAATTAAGTTTACTCTAGTGGCTTTCATCCACACAAATAAACACCACACGCAGCATTTTGCATAATCTCCTCTAGGTTGCACATCTGCAAACACAATAGCTAATTTTACCAGATAGGTGGTGCTATGATTCTGTGTATCAAAGGGCAGACTCCAGCCATAAAAGCCGACAGTGAGTACCTCTTCACATTATATTCTGAAAAGAAACTGGCATTTTTTCCCTTTCTACGCTCTGAGGGAGCTCAAAGAATAATAGGTGAAATGTCAAGAATAATTAAGAAAAATGATGGTGTTATATTACAGCACAAGAAATTCATCTTTTCTGCTCTGATCTTCCTGCCCACCTTCCCTTCTGCTTTTAAATGTCATCTCTGTTCTCAAATTATTTAGGATAGGCCTTGAAAGAGTGCAGAAGTTTTTTTAGGTAATTTGACACACTCTTTGGGTTGAATTCTGATGGTTATTTCTCTCCACATTCCTCCAGTTAAATAAGCTTCTTTAATTTCTTTTCTGACTATGTTCAAGTGTGGAAAATTAACTATATGTGGTTTATTTTCATGGCACAAATGAAGGAAGGACTTCAAGCACAGATAGCCTTTTCTTTCCTCTTAATCTAAAAAAGTTTTCATATATTTTATTTTGCTGTCACTGCACTGTCTCTTTGTTTCCCTGTCTATACCTTGAGAAAAGTCTTCATCAACCCATTGGAAGTAAGGTGCCCAGATTGAACTAGTGTGATAATATTTTGAAAGACTTCAGAACATAAATTTAGACTTAGTATTATCTATGATAAGTATCCTTCTTTCTACTAGTGGGTGGAGGCTATCAGTCTATATTTTACAGCTACCATTTGTTTTTTAAAAATAATTTACTGCAGTATAAAACTTGATAGAAAAAAGTATTACCCTTTCACTGAGGGACTGAAGTATTTGGAGCAGACAATTAAGAGAAGTAGAAAAAGAAAAGTAACAAATAACAATAGAAGTACTACAAATGGATGTAGAGAACACACATAATCATAATAAAACTTAAAACTGTAAAATATTTGTAGCTTAATATTGTAGAACAGGTTACTAGGACTTAAAAGATGCTCTTCTTTTATTTTTTCCCTTAATATTTTTCTTGTCTGTTATTCCTGTTGAATCCTTGAACCACTCTCTTCTACCTTGTCCACAGTTTATTTTTTTTTATCTGTCGTGGCTCTAGTCTATGTAATTTTGTCAGAATTCTTTCCCATGTTGTAGCAGTTTTCTCAGATCAAGAAACCAAGACTATGCCATAGCACTGTATTAAATCTAAGCTTTGGATTATAGAAGGATGACACTCCAGGAGGTTTAAAAGCATTCCAGACTCTATTGACTAGAGAATCAATTCTATTGACTGATTATTGATCATGGTTGTCCAGATATGAAATTTTAATATCTTAATCTAGAGTTGAATCCATCTTAATTTGTGGAGAAACTGAGTGAGCTAAGATAAGTCCCACAGTTAAGTTTTGAAGAAAAATAGATCAGAAAATTTGATACGTGTGGAGTATTTTGCCCTACTGTGGTACAACCTGGAACCACTAAAGCAACTTAAGTTTGTGATTAGCTTGAGTTCACAGTTACAGTTTTGTCAGTTTCAAAAAAGGAATTAGTAAATACAATCTGTAATCACCAAACCTTGTGAAATCCGGCATTCAGCCCATGTAACAGTTACAAAGAAAGATGAAGTAATTATCATTTCAATTACTTCAAGTCTGTTTATTTGTAGGCAATAAAAATAGTTCTTATTTGGAGAAGGATAGCTAAAAGTTAGAGGTTTACTTTTATCATTGTTTTGCTTGATTTTGCTACAACTGAAAACAGATAGGAAGAGAACAAGTTTTCTCTAGCAAAACTTTGACATTTTTTCTCATTTAAAATGTAAATTGAAGACAAATGTTACATACAGTTTAGTTGTGCACCTTTCATGCCATCGCATCTCTCACTATAGCCAATCAGAAGTGTACTGGACTAGAGGAGGTGGGATTGTATCATTTGAGTTTATTTTTATTCAAAGATTACCTCATTTTCACAAGAGCGGTGTCAGGTAAATCAATCAATGTAATAATGTTCTGTGGCTTACAACCACAAAATTGTAACAGGACATTTCATAAATGACCTCTAGCCACATGCTGTTAATCTTTTCTTACCCAGTCAGTCAACAAACTTGAGATTTGTCTCACCTAAATTGACTTATCTGAAGTTAGACATTCAGTCTAACACTGATGTCTGAAATGCCTTCACAGTCAGTAAAAAAAATCAACAAAATAAAACAACCAAAAATCCAAGAAACACCTGCAGCCAGTGATATATCTCAACATGAAAAGGTAATTCTTTATCACTATGAAAAGGAACATAGATGTCTTATTTAGACTAGCTTCCTGCTTTTTTTGATTGGCTTATGTTACAAGTACTTTTTCCTATTCTATGCTCTTTCATACTGGGTTTAAAAATCAGAGGTATAACCATGCTGTGTTCTTAATAGCTCTACTTTATATGTCCTTTTGCATCAAGTCTTCCTCAATTACACAAAGAACTGGGGAATGAAACTGAACCTAGTGTATCATACATTTTATCATGAGAAAAGTTGTCCTGAAAGAGGTGTTAGAGTTAACTTACCAAATTTTATGGTCTATAGTCTTACTAGTACAATTATTTTTTTATTTCATCTTTTGGCAAATGAGAAATGTGGCAATTTAGGCCCTATTAAGAAGACAAGCAATCTATAGTCTAATTCTCTGATTGTTCCAGTTATGAAGGCATACTGTACTAATTATAAAAAAATCCCAGATATTAATGTCTTCAGGTAAAAGCCATTGAAAAATTAGCCTATGGAGTTTGGCAAGATCAAGTCAAAGACTGCTAAATTACTTACACCAAATTTATATCTACTGTAATTCAGAAAAAGGGATAAAATTGATATTAGGAGTAAAGGGAAAAGCAGTGTACACTTGTCAGTAAATAAAAAGTCAGAGCTTCAGAAAAGGAGTTTAAGAAACGCAAGTGATGGAAGGCATTTGGTTTTTCAGTATTGAGTAGGATAAAGCATACGCAATAAAAAAATAATTAGGTTCCTTTAAAAAAAAGTCTATGGAGTTTACACAACTTATGGATTAATTGCTATTTAAAACACTCCTGTGCAGCAAAGATATACATTTCTTAGCCTAACTACCTAAATCTTTCCTAATTGCCTGAAATTCCATTTTTGCATATGTCTACATCTGCTTTTGTCTACTCTTGAGGTTTAGTAGGACTGAAGGTGTGAAACTTCAAGTATTGAGCCACTTATAAAACGCAGTTTCAAGTGCTTTGCCTTTAAAACATAGCTGTCAGAGAAAGCTGGTGAAGGGAGGAATTGCTCATGTTTTCTATGACAGACTCTTGGCTAAAGAAATCACTTGGGATATTTCACTTAAATATCCTTAATCTAAAGGATTTGAAACTAAAGTAACTTTCGTTCCTAGGAGCATGCCCTGATCACCACAGAAGCATAAGGGAGGAGAGATGAAACTGAAAAGGAAAAAAGAAATGGGGACTCTCTTCACCTTATGTTGAAGCTCTGTCACTGAGTAGTCAAGAATGCAAGATTCATGAGCCCTGAAGGAGAACAAACATGTTTACTTGGCTCTAGAGTTGAGAAATTCATAGCTAAGGACAAGGACTAGGACTCTTAAAAGGTGAGCCTTGTTCAGGATTGGTACAGTTATTTTCTCTCTCTTTCTGTTCTCAGCCTTAAACACATGGTAGACTGTACTGTCTTCTCATTAAATAGGCCCACCTGCAAAGCCTCTGCCCTTAATTACTACTGCCTCAATTAAGTAGGGCTTCCTGAATATAGGTAGTGATGCTGCAAGTTATCCCATGTTTGTACTGGTAACTGATCTGGTACCGGTATTGCAGAGATAGTTGAAGTTCACTACTGCTCAAATAGCAAAAGGATCCTTCGTTCAGAAGATTACAAGGACTTGTAAACCTTCCATAAACATCCTCAATATTTTCTTTCTCAAGAGAAGTTGGCTGGAACAATAAGAATGCGTTACTGTCTCTAGGACTGAATTTCACAACTTTCTATTTTCTTGACATTGTTATGACCACTTGTAGATATTCCATGAAAATAATCTAAGTCTGGCTTTAGTCAAGAAGAAAGTTTATTTCTCTCTTTTTTATATGTTTATTTTTGTTTTATTTATTTTGGGGACTGTGTCCTCACACCATTGATATTTCACTTGTTTGTTCAGGGCAAAAATGGATACACTGCTCAGTTTATTAAAATACATCAGGGACAGAGTATGTAGCATAAATAAATTAAGGTAAGAGCACAAAGACTCAACCAATGAAAAGTTTATTTTATGTCATTGCAAACACCATACGACCCAGTTTCTTTTATCACTGTGGAGTATTTAATCTAAGAATGATGCAAAACACAATAACACTAGTGCCAAAGGGAAGCAATAGATAATTATGAAGGCAGTCACATTCTTGGACAATTCAATATCTGGATAGTAAAAGGGCAAATACTGAAATATTGACTGCATATGGCTGCCTGGTTACCTCTGAATCTGATTCTCTTTTACTCATCATCTTGATCAATGTGAATGAATTTAAAGCTGTAAAAAAAAATCTGTTTTGTTAACTTCTTTTGCCCACTCTGTTCTAGTGTAAACAATTCCTCTGATTTCCATATAGTCTGTTTGGATATCATTAAATATAGAAAAGAGGGAACAACTAACCAGCTTTTGTGGGAGAGCTAGAATTACAACACTGGGATTCAGATTTTGAAGAATTCAAAATCCAGTAGTTTACTTTATCTTTTAGAGAGAATGGCCATCTGTTGTGTTTAGATACAGTTTTTAACCTAATCTTGAAATATCGCTTATAACTTTTTTGTGCTGATCTTAGAGGGACAGCAATGGCATTGATAATGCATCCTGATAATGTATCGATGACCAATCTCTGCAAGTATGCAATTCACCACTTACCCTTTGCAGTGATTAATTTTGAGAGAATTGTATAAATTCCAGTTCCTCCAATGAAGGGTTACTCCTATCTGCAGGGAATTTGAGCATTACAATGTCCAGGTTGTTTCAAACCACAATTGAGTGTCATCCTCCCTTTCTGTTATCTCTGTTATCTCTGTTATCTCTGTTTATCTCTCTGCCTCCTGGACACTCAAATACTCAAACATAATCCCATAAGTTGCAGTCGTGAACAATTGACTAGAAATGTACTTTCTGGAGCTCAGCAATGACTTAATGGCCAAACTTCATTTTTGCATCTGTAAGGATGTCTAAGCTTTTATCATAGGCAGTGAAACTGTGGTGGAAGAAACATTTAGGAATTCAGAATCTGTAAGACCAGATAGTGCTTAAGGAAAGCTGAAGACAAACCATTTATCAAGCAATTCTCAATGTTTACTTTTATACTTTTAAATCAAACTGTTCCAGGGAATATTAGTTGTGATAATCATGGTAACATAATTATCTGTACTAATGTATTGCCGGAACGATCCTTGTTATAGGTTTGATCATGCCAAGTAATTTTCTAGATGAAAAGGTGAAGACAATACAGAGAAAAGCATTGGTCACAAACTATTCCAAGCATTAATTTATTATTTAGATTATTCTTTGTCTACAGATTGCTCTGCTACCAGAATTCCAAACCACTTTTGATACTAAAATATTAGGAGAAATATCTTATTAATTTAATCTAATCAACTGAAAGACTAATCATGAAGGATGCTTGCTAGTTTTATATGTATGTTTATTTATACTCTTGGTTTATTGTGGCATAGATGATCAAATGCAAAATTTACTGGTGAATTCAACAAACTCCATTTGATTCACTACTATTTCAAGCCAAATATAAATATTTTCATTACAATAAAGAAATAATTCGATCTACTAAATAGGATACCTTTTTTCAATGTGTTGTGACTGGAAGCTACCTTTGATCAATCAAACACAAAATTATACATTTAGGCTATTTCAACTTCTATGACCCATCAAATCATGAAGCTACTGTACTACAATCACTAAGTTATTAATTATTGTAGAAGTAACAAAAAAAACAACATCAAATTTTAAAATAAATTTCAAAATATTCTAGAGCACTAACATTTTATTTTGTTTCCTAAAAAACTTTTATAACAGAGAAGTGATTTCATAACTTGTGAGTGATAAAAGTATCATCTTTTTCTAACTGAGAGACTTAGCAACATTTTATGCTAGCTCTTCTATGCAGTTGTATGCAACACAGATCTGTAATGCTGCTGTTTATTCTCAGAGCATACGCATCACAAAGAGCAGCTGTGCAAGTATCTTCAATTCTAGCAAAGATCTTAAGTCTGCCATAAATGTTTTGTCTCATATATTGAAATGTTAGCATTTAGTTTTACAGTTTTATTTGTTTTGGAAACTTTGGAATTGCAGGAAAATATAAGAAGCTGACCTAAGTACTTTAAAGTAATTTTGTATCCAGTAGTACGCTACTAAATACTATTGACTCTCACTAATAACACTAAAACTGTACCCCTACACAAAAAAAATTGAAACCCTTTATGCCTTCTAAATTAACACTGCTTTGATTATATTTTTCTTTGCTTTTTCCTTTCCTATCTCTGCCCAAGCTTTGAAAAGAATAAATGTAATAATGCATTTTCTTCGTAAGTTTTCCAAGAAGCAACTTCTACTTCTACCAAGTTTAAATGAAATTCTGATTTTAAGCTTATTAATAAGTGCATAAACACTTGTTAATAAAAGCCTTTTGAAGATTTTTTTTTAATTTAATTTTTAATTATTTTTATTTATTTTTTCTCGATATTTAATGGAGACCTCTTCAGGAATATTTTCTGATAAGACTTTACTTCTGCTATAGAAATCACCTGCCATTTACTCAACACTAAATTTAGATGGAGGTCCTTGCTACTGACTGCTAGGGAGCTGAAAACTGAATAAAACCTGAAGGTAACCTGAATAGTTTGTTTTGTTTTCAACAAATGAATATTAAGTCTGAAGAACAAGATGGCTAGCACTTGCACAGTAAAACAGACAGCTCAATAACGTGTGGCTCCATAGTCCAAAAAAACACACCAAACTGCTGCAGAAAGGATGTGCAGGCAGGACATAGAGACCCTGTCAAAAGGGTGTACCAAGAGGGGCATAGACACCCTGCCAGACGGAGACATGAGTCCACTTATTAGATGTTACTAAGAAGCAGCCCAGCTATGGTATCTATGGTATATTTATGGTTGGACTCGATGATCCGGTAGGTCTCTTCCAACCTGGTGATTCTATGATTCTATGATTCTATCTACTCAAAAGAAAGTTTACACTCTGTTCTTGCCAAAATAGACGTAGCAAACCAGACAGAAAGTCCCATATAAACACACAGCTGTCCATGTCTCATACTGCAGAGAATTTCTGAACCCCTCAGTAATACCACAGCAGACACCAGGCTGTAGTGAGTGACCAGTCCCTTCTCTTGTGGAAAATGTAAGTACCTCTGCAATGTGTGCATGGGTGGACCACCTGCGGCATCAGGTTGTTGAGTTACATAAAATTGTAACTAGGCTGTACGACATTAGAGGACTGAAGACAGAAATTGACAGGTTGCTTCAGAACAATCTTCCAGTAACCGACAATACTGAGGATGAAGCACCCTGGGTCCTTGTGTTTCACAAATGCAAATCTCTGCCACAGCTCTNCAGTAGTACGCTACTAAATACTATTGACTCTCACTAATAACACTAAAACTGTACCCCTACACAAAAAAAATTGAAACCCTTTATGCCTTCTAAATTAACACTGCTTTGATTATATTTTTCTTTGCTTTTTCCTTTCCTATCTCTGCCCAAGCTTTGAAAAGAATAAATGTAATAATGCATTTTCTTCGTAAGTTTTCCAAGAAGCAACTTCTACTTCTACCAAGTTTAAATGAAATTCTGATTTTAAGATTATTAATAAGTGCATAAACACTTGTTAATAAAAGCCTTTTGAAGACTTTTTTTTAAAAAAATCATTTTTAATTATTTTTTTTTTCTCGATATTTAATGGAGGCCTTTTCAGGAATATTTTCTGATAAGACTTTACTTCTGCTATAGAAATCACCTGCCATTTACTCAACACTAAATTTAGATGGAGGTCCTTGCTACTGACTGCTAGGGAGCTGAAAACTGAATAAAACCTGAAGGTAACCTGAATAGTTTGTTTTGTTTTCAACAAATGAATATTAAGTTTGAAGAACAAGATGGCTAGCATTTGCACAGTAGAACAGACAGCTCAATAACATGTGGCTCCACAGTGCAAAAAACCACACCAAACTGCTGCAGAAAGGATGTGCAGGCAGGACATAGAGACCCTGTCAAAAGGGTGTACCAAGAGGGGCATAGACACCCTGCCAGACGGAGACATGAGTCCACTTATTAGATGTTTCTAAGAAGCAGCCCAGCTATGGTATCTATGGTATATTTATGGTTGGACTCGATGATCCGGTAGGTCTCTTCCAACCTGGTGATTCTATGATTCTATGATTCTATCTACTCAAAAGAAAGTTTACACTCTGTTCTTGCCAAAATAGACGTAGCAAACCAGACAGAAAGTCCCATATAAACACACAGCTGTCCATGTCTCATACTGCAGAGAATTTCTGAACCCCTCAGTAATACCACAGCAGACACCAGGCTGTAGTGAGTGACCAGTCCCTTCTCTTGCGGAAAATGTAAGTACCTCCGCAATGTGTGCATGGGTGGACCACCTGCGGCATCAGGTTGTTGAGTTACACAAAATAGTAACTAGGCTGTACGACATTAGAGGACTGAAGACAGAAATTGACAGGTTGCTTCAGAACAATCTTCCAGTAACCGACAATACTGAGGATGAAGCACCCTGGGTCCTTGTGTTTCACAAATGCAAATCTCTGCCACAGCTCTCACCCTCCAGCATCGCAACTAAAAACAGATATGTAGATTTAACAGCAGTAGACACCCACGAGCAAGACCCACAAGTTGCAACTGAACCAACAGCAGATGGAGAATATCACAAAAGTAAAGATGTGTACTCACTGTGGGGGACTCTGTGTTAAAGGGCACTGAGGCACCCGTCTGCTGACTCAACAGGGAGTCACGTGAGTTATGCCGCTTTCCTTGAGCTGAGATCCAGGATGTTGCAGAAAGGGTGCCATGACTTATCAAGTGCACAGATTACTATCCACTATTACTCTTTCATGTGGGCATGAATGACACCATAAGCCTTAACCCAGGCAGAAACAAGAAAGACTATAAGGTTTTGGGGTAGAAAGTGAAGATTACCAGTTCAAGGAATGGAGGCAGACAGGAGTAAACACATAATGCAGATCAAATTCTGGCTATGCGGCTGGTGTTGCCACAAGGGTTTTGCTCTTTATGATAAAGTAATCTTGTACGAGGACTGCTAGGATGGGATGGAAACCAGCTGTCTAGAAGAGGCCAGGGAATCTTTGGCAGTATACTGTCCAGCTTGATAAGGTGGGCTTTAAACTGAAGGACTTAGGGGAAGGGACTCAGTACAGCAATGCCCATCACAACCAATTGGGAGAAAAAACAGGCCAACCAGAGCAATCTAGAATGTGCCTTACCTGACTCCCTAAATAAGAATCAAAAGGTCAACTGCTGGAAGTGTTTCCCACAGTCTGGAAAACAAACAGGAGGAACTAGAGTTCTCTGCCTGATCACAAAGCTATGATATCATAAGAATAACTGAAACATGGTGGGACAATTCACATGGTGGGAGGATCATGATAGATCTGTTTTGTAAAGACAGTCAAGGAAAAGATACGGAGGAGTCACTCTATATATTAAGGAAAACCTTGAAAGTACTGATATCAGCTATAGTATTTCCAGAGGCCCTGTTGAATATCTCTGGGTCAAAATCAGAGGGGTCATCTGTAAACAGGAGAGGTGAACTAGTCATCAATAGTGCTGAAAGATGATCAGAGGACTAGGAAATCTACCATAGGAAGTAAGGCTGAGGGAAATAAGTTTGTTTAGCCTTGAAAAGAAGACTTAGAGAAGACCTTATTACCATGTAGCAGAATGTAACTGGTGTCTACCAAGAGGATGGAGACTCCCCTTTTACAAGGAGTAACACAGAAAAGACAAAAGGTAATGCGTGTAAGTTCCTAGTCAGAAGATTCCATTTGGATTGCAGAAGAAATTTTTTCACCATGAGAACAGTTAAACATTGGAAAAATCTCCCCTAGGTAAGTGATAGATTCCCTTACACTTAACACTTTTTAGGCTCAGCTTGACCATCTCATTTAAAATATAGAACACCTAAAACATTAGACCAGATGATCCCTGATGTTCCCTCCATCCTGGCATTCTATGATTCCGTGAAGTACATTTCCAGAAACTTCATTAGTTGCTGTAATTAATTCTGAGATACTGAAAAGGTGATGTTTTAGAAATTGCAAAAGCAAATGTATCTGAAACATTGAGAATGGAACGACTATAAGAATGTAAGGAGAGCTGCATATGGATTGCTGTGATCACATACTGAGTTGCATGAGATTTGATTATGAAATATCAACCTTCAATAACAAAAGAAATTGTAGGAAAATATATTTCCAGGCAAATGATTTTCTGTTCAGTTAATGACTTAGTATGTAGAAATAAGAATACTCATCCTGTGCTTACAAGTAAACCTTTAGATTTCTTTCAATGTTCAAAGTTTTAGATTTTTTTCTTTATTTCTATTCAATGTGCTATATTTTCTGTGTTCTCTCCTTTCTTCAGATGAGACTTGCTTCTCTGAGTCCTTCAAAATATATTAAGCTATGAAACCAGCCAAAATGATTTATTCTTCTGTTCACCTAAAAACAGTTACACCAAAAAGCAGCTGTGAGATGAAGTTGTTTTTGCAGTTTATTTTGAACTTGAACAAATATCTTAAACTTCCTCCCTGTCCTCTGTTCCTCTCAGTCAAACCTCTAATCCCAGTGGTTATAGTGCTAGATTAATCTAACATTTGGAAAATTCAGTCTATCACTCCAAATGATGGACAGAAGAAGGAAAATAAATCTAATATTATTTTAGTATATGAGGAAATATTTTACAGATAATAAACTTACATTTTCTAATAACACACTGGGTCCTAATCACTTTTCTCTATGTGAACCCAAACTTCTCCAGAAGAGAAAACAAACAATTTACTCTTATTTATTGTTAGAGGTCAAATTACAGTCAACTTTTTAACATAGATAATGGGGCAGTACTACCAGACAGCTATTGTAAGCCAGGATAAGGTTACTATACAGATAGAATGTAAAAGTGTAATGTAAATCATTAAAAAAGGATAATCTTAGTTATAGTGCATGATTTGTATGAGGATTTTAGATAGATTAATTTCCATGTCCCTGTTCATCTGTTTAAATACTGAATTGCACACTACTTGTGTGTGTGTGTGTGAAATTAGGGATACTCATGTATCCCAGAGAAAAGTGGTATGGAAAAAACACCTACAATGGCTTAAAACACTTCTAATAAATTAAATGGCAGTATGTTTAAATAGAAGTGTAATGTATAGCTTAATTTTAAAAATGAAAGAGATTAAAAAAATACAGTATTCCCTTCAGGATTTTTAAAAAAATATATTAGAAGATCTTTATTTCTTCAGTTTAACTGTTTTTGCAAGAACAAAACACTAGTAGATAAATTTGGAAGCATTGTAGGAATGTCATAGTGACAGTGAGAATTTGTATTGGGCAAACATTCAGAGTATCATAGAATCATAGAATCATAGAATCACCAGGTTGGAAGAGACCCACCGGATCATCAAGTCCAACCATTCCTATCAAGCACTAAATCATGCCCCTCAGCACCTCACCCATCCATGCCTTCAACACCTCCAGGGAAGGTGAATCAACCACCTCCCTGGGCAGCCTGTTCCAGTGCCCAATGACCCTTTCTGTGAAAAATGTTTTCTGAATGTCCACCCTAATTCATTTCTAGAATTCTATTTTTTTGTTTCCTGATTTTGGCAAATTTATATACCTGAAACTAGAGATGAGAATAACATTTTTTTTTTTGTGAAGCACTTCATAAAGGGTACCTAAATCTGTTATGAAATTAATAGTAGAGGGCAGATGATATCAGTCTACAAACAACAGTGAATGATTTTATATCTGACATGAACAAAATCTATACTGAAGCAAATTTAAAAAAGGATGTTTTCACACCTGTCAAAAGCTAAACAGTTCTTTGTAATTTACCAGGAAGGACATTTTTCATTTTCCATGCATTATAGCACTATTATCCAACTGCATGGGTGACAGGAATATTTTCAGTTCTCTTCAAAATCTCGGATATTGACAACTACTAAATGTATTGATACAGTGATTTATTTGAGATAGCAGATCAAATTTCTTCAATCTGTCTGCTCTGAGAGGTGTAAATCAATTCCTTTTCCACTAGGCCACTTTAACTTGCAGTTAACAAGTTGCATTTGCAGCTACTGCTTGTAAATATGAAAAGGGCTTCTAAAAACTTATTCTGAATATAGTTAAGGGTTTCTAA
Source organism: Piaya cayana (assembly GCA_013389865.1). NCBI lineage: Eukaryota > Metazoa > Chordata > Aves > Cuculiformes > Coccyzidae > Piaya > Piaya cayana. The sequence goes on from WAAB01020251.1 coordinate 34,217, forward strand.
GTGAATAAAAATCTAACTGAGGTTCAGTTCAGTTACCTAAACATAGGCATCCACTTTTATCCCATATGGCTTGGGTTTTCCAAAATACTGGGCCAGCAGATATGATGTAGGGCTTCTAGGAAACACAAAACTTTCTGAAACAAAAGTAGTAGTGTAGTAGCTTCTAGGAAACACAGACTAAGTAAGATATCTCAGACCATTAAAAAGGTCATTAGTTGCTTACATTTTGGCAACTGAAATCTGTTCTGTGAGTCTTTGTATTATGATTCTATGATTCTAAGCAATAAGAGGACACATCAGTAAATTTTATGTTTTCTGATGTTCTCTATTTCTGTCATTTAAACATTACGAGAGGAAGGTGGCATTAGCTGATAACTAGAACAGATATACCTTTACTCACATCCTGGAAGGGTCAGGATGTACATGTCTACATTTAGGAGTCAAAAGATTGACATTCTCATGTCAACTAAGGGTTTGTTTTCATAGAATCATCAGGTTGGAAGACACCCACCAGATCATCAAGTCCAACCATTCCCACCAATCCCTAAACCATGCCCCTCAGTACCTCATCCACCAGTACCTTAAACTCCTCCAGGGAAGGTGAGTCAACCACCTCCCTGGACAGACCATTCCATTGCCTAATGACCCTTTCAGTGAAGAAATTTTTCCTTATGTCGAGCCTGAACCTACCCTGGCAGAGCCTGAGGTCATTCCTTCTTGTCCTGCCCCCTGTCACTTGGGAGAAGAGGCTAGTTTTAGTTAGTTAATTGTCATATCTAGATACAATTCATTGGGTTTTTAGATTCCTATTGTTGCTGTTCAGTGACACCACAAGAAGAAACAAAATCCCAATAAATAAGTTTATGTAAGTAGATCATTTTTTAATATAGCGATTAATAAAAAAATCAGGAAACTGTATAGCTATTTAATAGCTCTAAAGCTGTATGACGATCAGCACAATGTTGAGAAACAAGGAAAAGAACTCAAAAAGGAACACAGGTTCTGGATATGTATGAAAAGGTAAGCCCAACATCAAGAGGCAACATCAGGAACAGAGAATTAAAAAGTGATCAGGAGTTAAAGTGAAGAGCTGAAAGAGAAATATGAACTACAGTCATAAGTTGTTAAGTGTCAAATAACAGATATTAAGAACAACAACAGATATAAATAGGTTTTCCAGCATAAAGATAGCTACTTCAAAGAACCATTCGAATCGCTGATAAATATTCTATGTAACAAGTACGAGCAGTTTAAAAACAAATCTCATTAAAGTGAATTAAGTTTTCAGGTTACCTCACTATTATAGTGTCATATCACTATAATTTCATTTTTTTATTTTTCCATTAAAAATATTAATATTTTCTAAGCTATTCACAATAACTTTTCTCCACATCTGACACATACGCTAGATAGAGTAATATAGTTTAGAAATATTTATTACTGCAGATATTACTGTTTTACAACGTTTCTTTTGTGTTTTATGTAATAGCTGAATCCTAAATCCAGATAATTTTGAAAGGGAAATTCAGATGCCTGCAGGAGAAGGTTAGAAATTAAAGGAGAAGACAATTTATCATAATCATGAGTCCTTCACTAATCTGATCTTAAAGTGGTACACCAAAAATGGAAACAAGGTCAGATAACAGAGGACAAATGTAGAACAAGAGGACAACTCTGTCCACCGAAAATTAAAAGGCTGATGCATTAAGAAATATGCAATCAGCACTGTTACTAAGAAAAAACTTATTTAAGAAGAAAAGAATTCTACCATTCTTCAGAGAAAATCTTCATCAAAAAATATTGAGACAGAACTTTTTCGTTAATACGACCACTGATAGCTAGATGACCAACACAAGTTATACCAGCTTTAAAGAGAAAAGGAGTCATGTAAGTAAAAGCAAATAACCTGAGAAGTGGTATTCAAGAAAACTTAAAGATTCAGGAAGAAAGCATCCCATTTTTTGAAGTTTTCAGAAAAGCACAAGTTTCAAGTCACTTTTTGACTATGCTTATTCTATTGTTTAAACTATTGGTACTTTCTTTATTTAGACGTTAGCTCTCTTGCCTGGGAAAGGAAAGAGGCTTTATTCTTACAGAATTACAGAATCTCAAACACAAAATTGTTTAGATTGGGAAAGACTTAAAATCATCTAGTCTAACCGTAAACTAAATGCTACCAAGTCCATCACTAAACCATAACCCTGAGCACCACATCTACACATATTTTAAATACCTCCAGGGGTGGTGACTCGCCTGCTTCCTGTTCAAATTGTTGACAACCCTTTGGGCAAAAAAATATTTCCTAATATCTAGTCTAAACCTCCCCTGATGCAACATGTCACCATTCCTCTCATCCTATCACTTGTTACTTGGGAGAAGAAATAATACCTGCTAAATTATATTATACATCTAGAGGCTGTTTCAGCTCTTGAATCAAGATTAACCTGGGTTTCTAAATAGCGAGGCTTTGGATCTTGCAATAGCAAGGTTCTTAAACCTATTCTTTTTCTGGATGAGGATGCTGATTGCTACGAGTTCCATTTCTGTTGTTCTATCACTAGCGCCCTTTAGGTGATCATCACATTAGTTGAATTTCATTCTTGGAGTTTCTAAGACAATGCCACACCATGAATCATCACACTGAAGGAGATATACTGAATGTCTTCTTTAAAGATACACTGTTAGCGTTCATCTTTGAGAATTCCAGAAAGACAGATGAAGTCCCAAAAACTAAGAACACAAAACAAAAAGTTCCTGTCTTCAAAATGGAAGAGAGTGGGGAATAGGTAAGAAGGAAATAAATTTTGACCTGCTAGTCAACTTTATTTTCCAGAAAAGTACTGGAACAAAAAATCAAATAAAAATGTTTGTAACTTTTTTTTTTGTAACTACACAGAAGAAAACCAGAAGGCAAATAACAGAATCATGTTATAAGCAACTCCTGTCAATCACTTCTTTATTTTTCCCCCTGTGACAAGGCAAAAACCTTGTAGATAGAGGATAAGCTGTAGTTTTCTCATATCTTGAGATTACAAAAGATTTTTATGTGAGTTTTTATTAATGAGCCTTGTCAAATAGCTAAGATGCAGGGCTCTATCCAGCTTATGGTTCCACTGCAGAAGGGTGTAAGTGTTCCTCTATTATAATCACCAAACCCATAAGGAAGTCTCAGACACCAAAGGTTATTTCAAATTGAACTAAACACCTATGTTTGGGCAACTGAATCAATGCCTAGGTCTTGACAGATAAACCACTTATTTACATGTAGTCAAGAGAGATCTAGCCAGTATGGACCACAGAGTCTGTAGGAATTTGGGTTTTTTACATAAGGGATGGGCTTTAGTTGGCACACTGGTGCCCTAAAGGTTCAAGGGATACAAATATGTAGGGCAGATTTGATACAGAAGATATCAGGGCGTCTCTTGGTGACCAGTCCCAAGGTAGTTCCCAGCCCACACAGCATCCTCATAATTAGGTCTGTTGTGGTGTTGTTAGCCTACTGTAAAGTTCTTACTGGATATTAACTTCTGTACAATGAAAGCTGCTACCTTCAGTGCAAGAATAACCAGGCAAAAGGATGATGGTATTTATTACAATCTAGAGGTTTCATCTTTCCAAGATGCATCTGTTCTAAATATTTTGGTTTTCTTTACTAGTTTTTGCATGATTCCTGCTGACAACTAGCATTGAAAAAAATTAGCACAGGATAATAGCATTCAATGTAGAGACCTACCCCCCAAATAGTACAGCAAATTAGTACAGGAAAAAACTTGGGATGCAGGGATGGCAAAGCAGTCCTTAGAGTAGCGTTGACCAGTGAGCTTACACAAGACTTGTCTTTTATTAACAGGATGTCAGAAAATAGAGAGATGAACATAAATGGTTTGTTGTAGGTCAAATACATGATATATGGAAGATGTTGAAAATGATGTTTTGGTTTTCCCATTCCTATATTTACCCACTGAGATTTAATTATACCACTGCTATGATGAAATTCCTTCAACACTGCAGCCCAGTAAAATAATCATTCCTAAATGCCTCATGTCTCCATGGAGCTATCAAGGAGAGGGAGGTACCATGAATGCCTTCTGCTGGGAGCTCCACTTGGGTTAAGTTAGCTAAGAGCCTTTCCAGATAGTGAGCTGCTAGGAACAAGTAGGAAGGTGTTAGTTTCTGTTCCTATTTAGACATTTTCTTTGGTTACTTCTTTAAAGTGTACTTCTCCTATGAACAATCTTAGCTAATTATTTTAGACTAGAATCATAATTTAATAGTTACATTTAGATGGGATAAATCACAACCTTAAATGAAGACTGATTCACTCAGATTCCTTAAGATAAATAGTCAGACTATAATTACTCAAAAAATATATAGTAATTTTGTACTTGTGATACAACTTTTCTTCAAAAGTTTTATATTTCCCAGAAAAAAAAAAGTTTTTTTAGACTTCTAAGCCAAGCATGAAAAGCCAGGCGCAGTCCAGCCTAAACTTTACCTTTGTGTCTTGTCTGCTAAATCCTCTCCCCATCACATAACCACATGCAATCTTCTTATGAAAACTACATTGCAAACATGAATTATAAAATCCCAGAACCAACAGTAGTTCACATAGATGAATACCTCCATAAAGGCTTTGGTGAAAATGAAAACACGCTATATTTCCCAGAACATATCAACAAGCCTACAACCACTATTAGTGGTCCAGTTCCTCTGCTGAATGTGATGAATTGTTCAATTTTTTGCCACAATACCACTTTGGCTAGTGTAAAGGTTATGCAAGCAAAACAGTGAGCACTGCATTCCAAAACTTGCCCTGTTATACGTACTCCGAAGACAGAGGAAGATTATTTTGCACAGAATGAAAACAGCAGCCCTGCTTGGCTCCCTATGCATATTCATCACTTTTCAGACCTGAACTGCTTGATAAAAGAGCCTACTATCTGCAGACAAGTTATATTTCAGACCATTCTAGAAATTATGAAAGAAATACTTTATGTAATATCTGAAAGGATATTAGACTCACTAACGAAGGAGGTGAATTTTGCCAGTGTGTGAGATGGATATTTAAAACAACAAGGAGGATTTTTATGCTTGAAAAACTGCATAGTTATCATACACGGACACTGAGCTGTGTTTTTTCTGCCTAAAGTCCTCTTTCAGTATCTTACTGGTACATATGTATTAACAGAAAAAAAGCCTTAGGTGTAAGTTAAATTTCTTGGAGACATGAAATAGCTCCCATATTGAACTGCTACCATATTACCCAAATTGTAATGATATTTTGTAAAGGATTTTGGAAAAGTCAGGAAAAATGACTGAAAATGGAACCAATTTGGTAATTTTTCTTATGCCTACAGTCAAATTCTCTGTAATTTGGCATCCAGTACTACATCTGCTGTGGCAAATTATACCCACTCTAATAGGGAATCATTCTGAAAATCAGTTGGCGTCTTAACTCATTCACAGACATCTATTGTATCTCAGTCAATATACAATAAATTATGACTTTGTCACCTTTTCTGGTAGGTATGAAAGACCATTTACATATGCCATGTTATATGTACTTTTGTGTGTGTGGTATATATGTGTGCATGTTACTGCACTGCATGATCCATCTATTTATACACAGAAAATATTTTGTGCAAGACCATGCAGCTGTGAGGTCTGCAGTGCTATCAGTTTCCTAATGAGAAGTCACCAGTTCTGTACAACCCATTAATGTCACATTTTCCTAAGTGTATTATTAGCTTCTATTTATCTAAATTAATTCCTTTGCTTTGAGAGAACCTCTTATGACAGGGCGTAATCAATCAATCATGCTTCATTAGTAGTAATTCAGCATGACAAGTCATGCTTCTGTTTTTAAGTGATCAGATCAATTCTCAATGTTTGCAGGTCTGATATTGCTGCATCTTTGCAGCTCATTAGTGCAATTTCACCATCATTATCCTTGGCTCACAATGAAAGTAAAAATCAAATTTAGCTCTCTTCATTCAAAGAAAAAGATGGAATGAGGGAAGAAAGAAGTATATCAGGTACTAAACATAATTTGCCTCTAGAAATAGCCTTGATGAATGGAGTCTTGTCCATGACAACTCTGCAAAATAATCATCATGATTTAGTAATGAGACATGTGCCTGTCTTCTGCAACATAGAACTGAAAAATCTTCCCTTGATATTTGTTTGACTGTGTGTTTTAAGTAGAGAGCGAGCTTAGGCTTAAATTTACTAGGACATGTTTTCAGGTGAATCCCACCTCAGAAGAAATATTCAAATGGATTTGATATCCACAAATTCAGGTCTTCCAGCTGTAAATTATGAGGAACTAACTTTAAAAATACCTATGAATAAAATGAAGTATTAGACAGGGTTTGATGTGTCTTTCATCTGTAACTTCTGTACTTTGAAAGACTGTGGCTGTAGATTTGAACTAATTCTAGGGTTTCTGACACTATTCCCAAATGTAACTGTTAGAAATAATCATCCCAAAAATAACTGATTTTAGGAAATTGCTACAACATAGTGTTCTCATCTGCAGATAAATTCTTTCAAGATCTTTAATAAGTTCTTATGGAGAAACATATCACTGGATTTCTTAAATATTAAAAGTTAAATTTAAAGCAACTTTCTTCTTTGTTAACTGTAAGAATAAGATTGGAGTTTGTGGAACAGCTGTGAAACACCAATGAGATATTTTCTGTCAAGTTTCATCTCCTCAAGGCTTTTTCAGATGACATCACTTTCCTGGTTTGCTTGATAAACCAACAAGCTTGTAAAACTATTGTTCAATCACACTAGAAACTAGTATCATCTACCTCAAAGAAAGAATATATATTAATGTCATGTTCATAATTTTAGAGTTACTGTATAACTTTAATATATAATGTTAGAAAAGGGATAACAGAATTTTTTTCAGAACCAAAATATTTCATTTCATGAACGGTAGCCAAAGGATAAAAAATAGACAGATATAAATGTATAGATCAATAATCTGGTCTCTCAAAAAAAAAGTTTTTAATTTTACACAGATGGTTACTTCATCTACGCCTCATGTGACAAATGGGTGTGAAAATTCTAAAGTAAGTAAAACTTACTGCTGACTAACAAAAAGCATCTGTGCTTGTGACATAAATACAACAATCAAGCACTGAAACAATAACCATTGTTTCAACATAGTAGAGATTGTCAAGAACTTCTGTGAAATACTGGGGCTCTGCAGATACTTTTAGATGGTATCAGACCTTCCATCAATAAAACTGAATGCAGGGCTCCCAAACATCTACTCTTCTACTCTATGTGCATATGTCATTCATTTAAGAATTAGCCAATAATATTATTTAAGTCATAGCCAGGATACTTTAACCTAACTTTAGTAATATTACTTGGTATTAGTCAATCTTTGGCCAGTTAACAGAGACAAATTTATTAAAAGGTGTTATTTTAGCTTGAATAGAGTTGAAGAGTTCTTGATTCACCTTCTTTTGCTCAGAAATTCTACAGACTAATAACACATAATAGTAGCTGTCATAATATGTAGTATTCACAGACATCCAGTTGTGTTCCAACCTCAGGCTATATATCAGTTCAAAACCGATAAATCATAACTATAAAAGATATATTTTAAAGTGCTAGCTTGATTACGTTTTTAAACAAATAACCAAGAGGTGTCTTTAAGGTTTTACATTAAAACTAACTGGTTTGAAATAATTAGTTTTGAACTAATTGAAAATTAGAGAGCAGGGCTGAAATTATCTGGAGTGAAATTTATATTTCATATATGAAATACTCAATAAACCATTATTTTATCCCAATATTTCTTATGTTTTCTTTCCTTTTTCATTAACATATGTTTTCTACAGAGCTTTTATTTTGTATCCTCATATACTTTTGAAAGATCTTGTATGTAAAGATACACAGGATCTAAACTCAATAGTGTAGTCCTTTGATCTGAAGACAAAGTGGATGCCAAATTGGAAATTCTAAGGCAGTATTTGATCAGCTAAGTAATCCTACAAATCTTGAAAACATAATCAAATCATGGTTTATTTTGAACACTACTGTAACATACACTACTCATTTAAGACACTGTAATAAAAGCTATCATGTGTGTTCTCTTATGCTTTTCCATGCTAGTCTTAATGTTTATTACAAAGTCTATTCTTAGCATGCATCAGAAATTAGAAGACCTCACTGCAAGCTTTAGGAAGAATGTACCATGTTCATTTTCTGCCAAATGTGAAAAAAAATCACATTTATTTCCAGGTGATAGAAGGAGGCTTTTCATTGCCTTTTGTTTAATGATACAACATGGAGGTGAGCATTCCTCTCAGATCTGGCAGCAAAATACAAGAAGAAACAGTAAGTAAGCACGATGGGGAAAAGATGAAGGAAGTAAAAAGCAATTGAAAAATATAATTAAAATCAAAGAATGATTGTCCAGTTTTTGTTTTGGTTTCAGATAAAAAACATTGTCCTTTTTCTTACTCCTTTTCAGTGTATTTTGGTTACTGAAGAAGTATGTGAGGAACCACTACTGACGTTTTCACCTGAGAAGTAGAATCAAGCAGAAAGATCTCTGTGTTTACAAAGAAGATGTATAAGTCTACATGTTTTTAAGGTCAATGGCTGGATCATATGTTGAGCTTTTTACTATTCTTTGTTACTTAAATGTAAGCCTCTAATTTTTTTTTTTTAAGTTATGCAATGAAAGAATCAAGTTTTCTTTCTGGTCAAAGCAACCTCAAGCATAAGAGAATGTATCACTAGTACTGGGCAATAGGTGTCTGAACTGATAAAGACTTTAGATGTAAAATGGATATAGACAGCTTTGTGTTACATTTAAATGCATCTGAACCCATAGATTAAAAAATGTGAAGTGCCAGATGTCTTAAGTTTAGCAGCCTATGTAATTTGTCATGGGTTTCAATGCCTCTTTTTACAACTGTCCAAGACTGGTGTGAAAGTGCTGCAGTTAGGAAGTTTACTTCACTGTACAACTAAACAGGGATAAATGAAGTCTTTTAATGTATCACGGGCAAACTGTTAGCCTTCTGCCAAGGGATAGCCAATCTTGAGAATGAAATTAGCAGTTTACCTTATGTTCTTAAGATGTTAATTTTACACCACCTACTGTTCTTCTCACAGAGACACATTGCATAGAGAAAATTCATCTGTTTTAGAATTTCAACCCAAACACATAAGACCTACTTATCTCAACCAAAATGACTGATGAATGAAACCAAGGAAGAAAGAACATATTTCAGTTGCTTGCAATAGTTCTCCCTAAAATGAAGTGCATCGTTGAGCTAGAAAGAATGCAGTTTTTCCTGTGGCTCAAAGGAGACCTGTTGTTTGTTCAGACAAAGGACTTCATAAATTAGATGTTACAGCACCATCTGGTGACTCCTATTTAATATTTTATGAGTATGTGCAATATTCATTTATTTGGAGTATTTTTCTTTATTTGGACTTAAGATATAATATAAGATATAACATATATTATAAGATATATTATCCTGATAATGTTAAATAATATTAGAAACTGATTACTCTCATATTGAAACATATCTAATATTATAAAACTTGATTGTTCTTGCCAATCAAATAGGATGAAGAGGTAGACAAAATATTCTATAAGCAGCTGGGAGCATTCTCCCCATTGCTTGTTCTCATGAAGGACCAGGTGTCTGATGGAAATGCAAAACAGAGGAACTGAAACTGTCCAGGAGGCTTCAGGAGCGTGTGAAAGATAACTTTGTGACAAAGTCGGTGAGGGAGACAGCTAGGGAAAGAGTTCCACTGGAACTGCTCTTCACAAACAGAGAGGACTTGTACATGATGTCATGGTTGGAGGCCATTTGGATATAGTTATCACAAATAATAACCTCCCTGGACCTGCTGGTCACACAGTTTCTGATCCAAGCCAAGATGCCATTGGCCTTCTTGGCCACCTGGGCACACTGCTGGCTCATGTTCAGTCGGCTGTCAATCAACACCCTGAGGTCCTCTCCTCCAGGCAGCTTTATAGACAGCCTTCTCCTAGTCTGTAGCACTGCACAGGGTTGTTGTGCCCCAAGTGCAGAACCTGGTATTTGGCCTTGTTAAACCTCATGCCATTGGTCTCTGCCCAGAGGTCCAGCCTGTTTAGATCCCTTTGCAGAGCCTCCTACCCTTCAGCAGATCGGCACTTCCTCCCAGTTTATTGTCATATGCAAACTTGCTAAAGGGGCACTCAATGCTTTCATCTAGGTCATTTAACATGGTTGAACCTAGAACTGAGACCTGGGAAACACCACTTGTATCTGGCCTCCAACTGGATTTAATACCATTTACCACCACTCTCTGGGCCCAGCCATCCAACCAGTTTTCCACCCAGGATAAAGTTTACCTGTCCAGCCCAGAGGCTGACGGTTTCCTAAGCAGAGCGCTGTGAGAAACTGTGTCAAAGGCTTTACTGAAGTTCAAGAAGACTTTATCCAAATGCTTTCCTTGGTCCAGTAGATGGGTCACTTTGTCATAAAAGACAATTAGCTTAGCGTGGCAAGAGCTTTATTTCATGAACCCATGTTGACTGGGCCTGATCACCTGGTTCTCTTGCATGTGCTTCATGATAGCACTCAAGATCACCTGTTCCATGACTTCCCGTGGCACTGAGGTCAGACTGACAGGCCTGTAGTTCCCTGAATCCTCCCTTTGACCCTTTGTGTAGACGGGCACAGCATCATCCAGTCTCCAGTCCAGTGGAACTTCCCCAGTCAGCCAGGACCACTGGAAGATGATGGAAAGGGATTTGGCAAGGCAAATCTGCCAGCTCCCTCAACACTCTTGGGTGGATCCCATCCAGCCCCATAGACTGTGGGTGTCTAGCTGGGCAAGCAAGTCTCTAACCACCTCCTCATAGATTATGGGAGCTTTGTTCTGGTCCTCTAACTCCTGTGTTTGTACACAAAGAGAACAACTTTCCTTACTATTAAAGACTGAGGCAAGAAGGCATTAAGAAACTCAGCCTTGTCCTCATCTTTTGTCACAGTTGTTCCATTTGCATCCAATAGGGACTGAATATTCTTTCTGGTCCTCCTTTTATTGTTAACATATTTATAGAAATTTTTTTTTGTTATTTTTCACAGACTTGGCCAATCTGATTTCTAGTTGAGCCTTAACCCTTCTGATTTTTTCTCTGCACAATCTCACTTCCTCCCTGTAGTCCACCCAAGACATCTGTCCCTTCATCCAAAGTTCATAGACATTCTTCTTCTTTTTGATGTCCCTCAAGATCCCCCTACTCAACCAAGCTGTTTTTTTTAATCCGCCGGCTCCTTTTATGGAACATGGGAGCAGCTTGCTCCTGAACTGCTAGGATTTCCTTTTTGAAGAGTATGAAGCCCTATTGGGCTCCCTTTGCCCTTAAGGACTGTCTCCCATGGGTCTTTATCAACTAGCCTTATGAACAGTCCAAAATCTGCCCTCTGGAAGTTTAATGTGACTGTTCTGCTATTCACCCTCCTCACATCACTTAGAAGAGAAAAACCTATCATCTCATGATTGCTTTGTCCCAGGCATCCTCCAACTGTCACATCCCCCACAAGGCCTTCTCTGTTCATGAGCAGCAGATCCAGGAGGGTGTCTTCCCTTGTCAGTTCACTCACCAGTTGTGTGAGGAAGTTGTCGTCCAGACAGTCCAGGAACCTCTTAGACTCCTTCCTTTCTGTTGTATCGTACTTCCAGCAGACATCTGGAAGACTGAAGTCTCCCACAAGAACAAGAGCTAGCAATCTTGAGACTACTCCCAGTTGTTTATAAAGAGCTCATTAGCGGCTTCTTCTTGGCTGGGTGGTCTGTAACAGACTCCCATCATAATATTTACATTCTTGTGGGCTTCTCTGATTTTAAACCACAGGCATTCAATCCCATCATCACCATAACTGAGCTTGAGGGTATCAATCACTCTCTAACGCAGAGGGCTACCCTGTCTCCTCTCCTACCTTTCCTATCCTGCCTGAAGAGTTCATACCCCACCATAGCTGCAATCCAGTTATACGAGTCTTATCCAAGTAGATGGGACTCTCAGAACAGTTGAGCAGATGGCCATTTCCCTGAGAGACGCTTGCTGTGCTCAGTGCTGAACGAGTTAGGGGAATAAAAAATTAAATGATACAGCAAAAAAAAAGACATTCACAGAAGTTCAACCTGGAAAGTTATTGAGAAGAACAGACAGCAGGAGCACAGCCAAGCCTCAAATGTGGTGGAAATAGTCTAGGAATTCTGAGTGGTTTCCAGGGTTGCTACAAACTCATTAAGACTGCCTTTGATTATTAAAAATATGCTCATAATAGATTGAAGTAAATAATCCTCAAAGATATGGATATGATGGACATTTTAATTTGTTTTGTTTACTACATCTAGCAGGTCTGAATTTTCTCTGTCTACAACGTTTGTCATGTGTTGTGTTTTCTTAAAACACAAGTTTAGAAACTGAAAATTCTTCTGGTGCTTTTCATGTATTCACTAGAAGGAAAAGAATAAGTGGATTTACTTCAAGACTCACATTGACTCACATATGCCAGTAAATACAATAACAAGGACTTGTTCATCAGCCCTCAAAGTAAGTGTTTCAACACAGTTTGTGTTCATGTGGCTAACTCTGTTTTCTCCAAAACCAGTACATTTCTCCCTAAAGTCCCCTGAAATAGTCCCTAAGCCATGCTGCCCCTCAGATCATGGATAGGAATAGGTAGAGGAAAGCTGATTTACAGTGATTGTAGCTGTTCTAGGAAGCATAAAAAATAAAATAAAATAAAAAAATAAAATAAAAAATTGGCTGTGCCTGTCCCCTGCTGCATTTTGTATATTACTATAGCTATTGCCCTCAGGCCCAATTATGACTATAGTTTTCACTTTGAGAGCACTTAGCAATTTCTCTAAAATCATATGAAGAAATGTTTCCTGTTCATGTAAGTTCACAGCTATGAACATCTAAAATTTACTCCACTTCCAACTTGATTTTATTTCAGCTGACTGTGCACTGTCTGAGGGAGGAGGATAATGACATAAAATAACCAGTTAAAGACACTTTCTGCACATTTAAGATTGATTTAATCTTGCATTTTTCTTCAAATTCTAAATGCCATTTTGATATATATTTATTCTATATTAATCATAAACAAAAATATGTATTTCAAATAAATTAATACATATATGCTGCTTTCTGTAGTTGCAATTTAATTCCAAATCCTTAGAAAAATATAACTCATTTTGAAGTATAAGATGAAATTTATTTATGAATAAGAGACCTAAGCTCTGCATTTGATGGAGTGCACACAACAGTCTAGGCATCAAAATAAAAATAATTTTTTTACTAGAGAACTACCCAGTGCAAATTTTCAAAGGAAATCTTCTTTATTATCAGTATGAAATATGTAGTAGATTAATAAAAAATGAAAACATTAACATTCCATATTACCTCCTTCTTCATATTTTTAAGGGGAGAAATTATTTCCTTTTCCTAATGATCCAAAGGCTAAGACTTTTCCAAGGCTTATATTGAGCTGGTTACATGATTTTAATGTCCACTACATATTTTTGCTTTGTTCAATTTTCTTATTCAGGCATTGTTCAGTAGAATGTCTTTCCATTAGCTTAGTGAGTAATGTAAGTATCTTCTGTTTCCCATTGGATGAGTACTTTTGTCTGTTTTGGTATGCAATCTGTTCAAAAACCTTGAATGTTTGCTTTATTAATAGGCCCCAGGAAATAGAAGGTCTCACTGGGAATTTCAACAGATTCAGTGTTTAAAACCAAATATAAGACATACCTTTCTCAAACCACCTCAACATTTAATCCAACAACACTTCAAAATGCATAGAGCTCTCTTAAAATGATGGATTACAATTGCAGATTAAAATTATTGTTTTATCAGTATTGGTAAAACATTACCTGTAATCAAAACTACAATGTTAGAAATCATGAAAACTTTTATTCAAGTACTAGTTTATGGCAGGTTTTGTTAGGTATCTTTTTTCTCTTACAGTTAATGCTTTTAGTTTGTTTCATATGCATGTGTTTTTGTTCAATGGCAAGCTGAACATGAGCCAACAGTGTGCCCTGGCAGCCAAGAGGGCCAGCCATGTCCTGGGGGTGCATCAAGCACAGCATTACTAGCCATTTGAGGGATGTGATTGTCCTGCTCTACTCTGCATAGGTTCATCCTCAGCTAAAGTACCATGTGCAGTCTGGGGGACCACAGTTCAAAAAAGATATCAAGTGTTGGAGGGTATCCAGAGGAGAGACCTCATTGGAGTTCACTGCTTCCTGGCAAGGGAAGAAGAAAGAGCAGATGCTTCTTCTCTCTGTGACCAATGATAGATCCTGAGGGAATAGCAGGAAGACATACCAAGGAGGTTTAGATTGAATATTAGGAAAAGGTTCTTCACAGGAAGAGTAGTGGAACACTGGAACCGGCTCCCCAGGGAAGCAATCATGGAGCCAAGCCTGACAATGTTCAAGAAACATTTGGACAATGCCCTTAGACACAGGTGTAAATTCTGGGCTTGTCCTATGCAGGGATAGGAGTTGGACTAGATGATCCTTGTGGGTCCCTTCTAACCCAAGTCATGCTATAATTCTATGACTATTCATATTAATTTAGTCAATTAATATGATATGACCCAGAAGGGTTCCTCTATAGAGGATTTTTACTTGTTTGTGTATCTAGTGTATTCCCAATATCTTATCAAAGAGTCACCATGAAACTTATATTTCTATGTTGATTTTGGTCTGTGCATTTCTCTTTTGTGACCAGTAATATAGCATTAGTTCATTGTTAATTACAGCATTGATTAAAACTTCTAGAGATCTTTCAAACTTTTCTTGGGGGTTGCCCTTTTATTCCAAAATCTTCATTACAGCTAATAACAAGTGAAATGAATAGCATTCTCATCCTTTCATTAATTACTTCAGAGGATGTACCATTTATGAATATTAGGAAGAGTTATCTCTGTATTGTCTGGAAAAGTACTTCAATTCTGTCATTCCTGTGCCAGTCAGGCCACTAAAATTTTCTTGGGGAAAGACCAAATTAGCACAGAAGAGGAAGCTTTCTGACTCACAGGCAGGACATTAGGAAAAAAACTTGTACAGCATGAGACAAAGGGACATAGTAGTATGATGACCCCAAACAACCCAAACCAACAGCCTTTAATGGGAACTGTGTTTAAAAGGCTTAAGCTACAGAAAGGAAATAGTGAAGATGGAGTTAAGAAAAATTTTGGTGACCGGGTGAATTAGATGCCCAAGGAGTAATGATTGGATTGGAAATCAGTAAAGACAGCAAATGGAGGAAAGAAGAAGAAACAGATTACATGAAAGAAAATATCAAGTATAGGAACCATTTGAACAAAGAAAAACTAATCGGAACTTCTAGGGCAATATCATACTATAAGGGGGACTACTGAAATATCGCAGTCATAGTTACAGTAGAGAGATACCAACAATACATAGCAATGTATAAGGAGGGGATAGTTGGACTGTCCACATCAGAAGGATGAAGCTGAAATGAAAATACAGCTGATAAAGATGCAGTATTGATACACAGACAGTTTTGATAGTCGTACCTGAAGAAAGTGGGGGAATAGAACCTGTCTTGCCAAAATATAATTCCCTTCTGTGCCTGAAAGGAATGCAAATAACAGCAACTAACTGTGAAATCTGCTGCTGCTCTCTTCCCTTGTGACTGCTGGTGCCTTCCCTTGTGACTGCTGGTTTAGAGAGCACACAGTACTCTGCTGTGTTCTCAGTTCAGGTGGCAGAGGATGAGACATTTTGGCTCAGGCCATAAAGCAAAAAACTTGCATTGACTTTATTAACTTTTAATAAAGCAAGTTGTTACACAAACTACTCCCCATATGTTCAGAGATTATTAATGGTCAAAACCCAAGCAATCAGATGACAGATAGAATTTAGGAATATAAGGTTGTCCATAGAGAATACGATTTGAAATTTCCATCAATACGGGGAGTTTAATCATGCTTTTGGGAGGACTTCTAGGTTTCTTTATTCTACAGAATACACATTTGTTACAGTCAGTACAATGAAGAAATAAAATTACCCCCAAAACTTTCACCAAATTACCTACAGATCTGTTAAGTTGTATACACAAAAATTTTCAAAGGGTGTGGTTGAGATATTTTGTGTGGCAAAGAACTGGATTCTTTCCTTATCTTATCATCAACTTGCTAATCTCTTAAAGAAAACTTTATGTTTGGTTTTGTCTTGATTTTGGTTGGTTGGCTGTTTTTTTATTGGTGCATGCACTGACACCCAGGAGTTTCATTTTCACTAATAGTAAGTACTCATAGCTGCAATTAAAGCTAATGGATCTGTGCTGTGAACAGAAAGTCCTGTAGGAAGCTGATTTGTCTTAAAAATCATGACTGACATGAATCAAATTATACCCTCAAATATCAGTGTATCTTTTCAGTCTCCATCTAAGTTCCTCATCTAAGATAATCTCTCCCTGACTACCGAGTGTATAAAGATGAATTAATTTTTAAATCATTCAGATTCTAGAGACTTAAATATTATACGAAACCTCATGAAGGTTATAACTAAACACATATACCAAGTCTATCTTTAAAACCAAATTTTAATATTGTGCTGTAAATGTGTGACTAGGACAATTAACAATGAAAAGAATAAAAGTACTGAATTGCTGTCCATTTAAAAACTGCTACAAATTTGTTGTATGAAGTGTCTGCAATAAAAATAACTTAATAGAATTATTATAATGGCAGTATTATCATGCTCAAAAGGAATAAAAGAATGATTGAGCAGACAGTTTTGATTACTGAGAGTTTGGGGTTTCCATCTCAATACTATTCTTTCATTACAGTTTGATTTGTAAGATACTTATACTTTTCAGCTGGTACACTTGCTAGAAGATGCCATTACAAATTGAAATAATCTTTTCCTCTATAATTTTTAAATAACAACAGTTGTTTGCTCTTCCTTCCTTTTAACATAAAGCATTGTATTCTTTTTGTCCAGAAGTAGTACTTTTTCCTCAGTTTCTTATTGCCATAACTTGAATTTAATAGAATCAGTAGTTTTTTCTACCAACAATGAAAATGTTCTTACAATAACAAGAGTAATAATCTCAAAGCTGTATTACTTCACATTAACAAAATTAATTTATACTTTTATTTTTCACAGTTACAGGCCCAGTATTTATATTTACTTGACTCAGTGTTTATTCTAACGGCAATCAACATCACTAACTCAGGAGAAATAATTTTATTAATTAAACGACAGATTGAGAAGTTCTAGGCCAGGTTGAGGAAGATTTGCAGTATCCTAACAATGCTCCTAACAATGTATTTGAAATATTTTCTCTCAAGAGAAGTTTCAATAATGCATTAGCTTATATTTACCTTCACATGATTTCATAAGGCTTTATGGTGAGTTAATAGGAAAACATGAGAAAAAAATTCTATTGTTGTGACCAGAAATGTTGCACTTTTAAAGCTTGACATAATGGAAAAGTTTACTCTAAGACTGTCGTTTTCTTTTTATGCTCCTAGGAATAGACGAGAGAGTGATTACTCTTGTTTGTGTTTTGTTGTTCTTTTTTGGGTTTTTTGTAGTTGTTGTTTTTCTCTTAATGAGAGCTTAACTTGTTTAGAGCATTTTTTACAGAATAAAAAGGGTTGTTTTTTTCCCTAGGTGTAATCTACAAGCCGTATTTTAAATAATAACAGCAACAATAATCCTTCATGTATGTACAATAAATAAATTTAAATGGTGCATCAATTTGTTCTGTATTTGCAAAAGCTTCTCATTAATACAGATGACAGAACTGTTATGCTAATAATAATGCAAGTAGAAGTAAGAATCACTTGTTTAATTTCATTTTACATTTGGTTATTTTTGGTTATTTTTTTGTATCCCCCTTAAGAAAGCAACAAATTGTATGCCCACAATGTAACGGATTATGCAAACACAGCATTTTGCATTCAAGTCTATCATAGAAACAGCTGTGAATATTTATATTGGTGTTAATTAAGTCTGTGATGGTATTAATTTAGATAAGAAAGGCTGGCCAAATCCCAAAGTGCTATGGGATTTTTAACACATGTCTGAAAAAAATAATCAGAAACTTGCAAATTAAAATGTGGTGTAAGATTTCCACATATTTGGGATGCCTAGATGTTTGGTAGCCTACAAAACACTGTAAAAACAGATTGCATGAAGAAGATTCTATGTTCCAACCACGGCGTCGTACAGTAACAAGACTTACACATCAATAGCCTCCCAAAAGCTTCTGTCTGACCAATGCTGTTAGCATGTACCTCTTTCCAGGGAGTATACAAACCCTGAGTGGTCTATATTGCATCTTGCTTGATTAGTTCTGTCTCTTTTTCAGATCCTTTGCTCAGATTCCAGCCAAGATGTGAACCTTTGGTCTTTTTGCCTCTGGCTCCAGGCTGAGAACATCTACAATACTGTGGCAAGAAAGGNCAGGAAAAAAAAAACAGAAAAAACAAACCAAAAAAACCCCAAAAATCCAAACAAAAAAAACCCCACAAAAACAAACAAACAAAAAATTCAAAAAATAACCCTCAAACTTTTACAATTAATTACATGGAGTGAAGGAATCTGGACAGAGAGACTACATGGATTCCTGCACTCCATTTCTTTAACTGTAAAAGTATATATCAGTTTTCTGTATGTCCAGAACTAGATAATAGGGTAGAAGTATGGCTAAATTAGGCAAATGCTATATGGCAGCCTTGCATTACAGTCCTCAGACTAACATCAGATAAACTTTCTTTTTCCTCAGGAATATATCAAGTGCAAATTAATAAATA